>OY757014.1:174627179-174868487 GCA_963580285.1 Lucinisca nassula | reverse complement strand
CGCGCCCCTCGGAGCTTGAAGAAATATATGGGCTGCATGATGCTTCCACGCAGAGCTGATTCCGACCCGCGCACGAGTACTGGTGAACCGCTTGGGGGTCTAAGCCTGCCCGGGCAAAGCGTTGCGTACGAGTCGGACCGTCCATGCTTATAAACCCTATTGGTTTCATTGGGCGACAGGGCTTGAAATGTCATTTCATTTCAATGTCGGTAAAAGTCCCACTAAATTGGAAGCAATGTCTCCAAAATGACCTTTACGGTGTTGACGGGGACGTTTAACCTCAATCAACAAACAAACAAATCAAAACATGTACACTTATACCAGATCCACATATATACACTTTTATCAGACCCATATATCTATAAGCGGTCTTGAAGACCGAACTATTAGCGTAATGCAACCTACGTTAGGTGGGAGAGCACATTCCCCGCATAATCAAAGCACTCGCAGAACTGTCGGGTGAACTGATGGGGATTTAAAACGTGTCAAAATTTGAACATAATTGTTACATTTCTGTAATTTTGCTCTTAGTATCTGCAAAAGTGACGCCTCACGGTTGAGATCATCGCTTGGAACAAAGAAGGGAAATAACATTTTCACTTGTAAATTCCATCTTTCATTTTAGCTGATGCTTCTAGTTATAGTATCTCTCTCTCTCTCTCTCTCTCTCTCTCTCTCTCTCTCTCTCTCTCTCTCTCCCAGTTTTCTCTATATGAAGGGGTGTTTAGAGAGGTACTTACTACACGGACATGTTCTCTCTCATGCTCTCTCTCTCTCTCTCTCTCTCTCTCTCTCTCTCTCTCTCTCTCTTGTAACGATAACAAATCCTGCATAGTTCAAAAACGTTTTTCTGGTGAAATATTGTGATACTTTCCTTTTACTCTAACAAAAGTTGTAAGTGCTGGACCTGCTTGTATGAGCCGCCTTACTGAGTACTCACAATTTACAATTGATAGAAATAGAAAATATATCCTCTTGTACACAGTATACAGTGGGATATTACTTATTTATGTTCCTAGCACATATTGTGGGTGGTCGCCAAGTTGGAACCGTCTCATTGAGTACTCACAATACTCAGTATACAGTGGGATAAACAAGGCCATTTATACGCACCCGTTTACGTTCTCTCTCTCTCTCTCTCTCTCTCTCTCTCTCTCTCTCTCTCTCTCTCTCTCTCTCTCTCTCTCTCTCTCTCTCTCTCTCTCTCTCTTCGAGAATGTCTAAGCTAGAAACACTGAAGGACCGGGAATAATTGCTCGGGATCAGTCGAATGCGGCGGCTGAACAGGTTCTACTATGTTCGCATAAAGTAAAGCTTTAGAAGGGTTCAACGAAATGGGTTCAAGCTCTTGCTAAACTCGGGGACAATCGACCAACCAGTGCGTTAAGTAATTTGACTTCAAATGAAGAAGAAGAGTGTGAGTGAGTGAGTTTTAGTTTTACGTCCCACCAACAGCTAAGGTCATACGGAGACGGGATCTCGGTTTAAAGACTCATCCGAAGGTCTGGAGAAGCCCGGGATCGATCCTGTGATCCCTGGTTTAGAAGGCGAGTAGCGTAACCACTGCACCACGGAGGCTTCTAAGAAGAAGAAGAAGAAGAAGAAGAAGAGGAAGAAAAAAAAAGAAAAAAAAGAAGAAAACACAGCATTTTTTGTAGCATCGCAAACATATGCACTTCTCGGATTTCATGGTAATCTCAGATCATGTCATTGTAACTTATTTGTAGGTAACTGATGGGATAATTGCCATTTGGGAGACGTTATCGCTGTACCTGATCATTACATGTAGCTGAGAACTGCACTACCGACCGATATCAGAAAAGAACCTAAGTATAAGACAACTAATCCATTAATCTCTATCGCACATCCGTATAAAGGAAATCTGTTCTGGATACCAATGCAATCCATAACGACATTCGTAGCTATGATGTTGCATTTCATATCTCTTCAAACGAATCGCTTTAGTTTTATTTTTCTTTTCTGGATATAGACGTTTGCCTCAATGAGGCGGTTCTAACAACTACCCACGCTCAATATTTTAGAACGAAACGGATACTATTGATACCCATTTTATCGAAAGATTTACCTATATAAAGTGGTGTTTATAAGATAGTTCATCGTATGGGCTTGAAAAGACGATGAGAGCTTTGGGCTTCTTCAGGAAAGTAAAGCTTCATTTTTTCTACCATAACGAAAGCAGGCTTGTCCAAATAATTTTCCACGCAAAATAAAAATTTTCAGATACAAATTTTCTGATATTTTTCACATTTTTCTAGGGTAACGAATATATCATCCATTTGAGACACTGCTGCCCTTTGAGGCCTTTATAAAGCCCTGGTAAATCCAACTTTTTCTACATGATGGGGTTTACGAGCAATACTGTAGATCTTCGTAAACCCCGCTATTCCCTATATAATAGTTGTAGGTACGCGTGAGAATCGCCTCAGTTGGGAACGACCTTATAAATCTCACTTGTGTTTGATTTGGTTTTATGGCCCTTTCAATATAATTTCATTTATTGCGTAGCCATCGTTTATCAGAAGTGGGCAAAAACCGGAGTACCCGTAGAAACACCACCTGACCTTCCGTTGACATTTCACGTGATCCGAGTTAGGCTCGAACCGCAGAGTTATGAGACTCCGACATTAGGAGTTATCGATTTTACCCCAAAGACTATGGGGCCCGTTGTTAACCCCACTTTAAGTACAAGGAGAGTTTGCATGGGAATACCAATACCTTATTTTCCTTATTTTTGGTCTCAAACATAGGATGTGGGTGACTACACCTTGGCGGGCGGGCAAGATTTTTCAAATGCTGTCTCCCTCTCTAATATTAAAGGGTATAACTTCAAACGGCATGCCATTTCATCTGTCCTTTACTGTACGAATTTACGGGAAAGAAATATGAGGTTTCAAATGTTGGTTTATCCCCTTTAACTGCCAATCAGGACGTTTGCCGGCGCCAGTTTCAAATATATTTTATTTTCTTTCTTTTTATTACTATTTCTCAGAGAAAATAAGTTTTGACGTTGCATGTGAACAGTCTGTTTGGGCAGCAGGGCTCGAGAAGTCATTTCATCCCAATATCGGGTGAGTCCTACGAAATTGGAAGAGCGTCTCAAAAAGACCTAACTAGTGTTAGGAGGTTAAAGCTCAACTGAAACAAACACAACACCATAGAACTGAAATATGTGAAGTTTTCATTTTTATTTTATTTTATTTTATGATTATTATTTTTTTTGTGTGTGTGTGAGGGCGTGGGGAGGGGTGGACTAGCTACTTTAAGCTTCATCAGCACACCTAAACGACTATGAAATATTTATAATGTATGTACAGTATGACAAAAGCCTGCTCAGGAAGAAGGTGACCTGGCCCCCAGGTTATAAAACGTTTTTATGCTCAACTCAGCTGAGCATGAAACTTGTGGTGCTCATAAAAATTAAAGTACTAAGAAGTTGAGCGATTTTCCTTTCTCAGATAGCAGAGAATGATATGTGTCCTGCTCACAAATATTAAAATGCAAACATTTATGGCATTTTAAAATTTGTTTAAAATGCCAACATTGTTGGCATTTTAAAATTTGTGAGCAGGACCAATTTCATGCTCTGGTGAGATAAAAAAATTATAACCTCGGATCCTGGATAGTGTTGTCTGGGCTATTGATATCCAAAAAGAAACAAACATGCCATGTCGTCCAATCTAAATTTGCATTAACATTTTACGAGACTTTAAACCGAGGTCCAGTCTCCGTATGACCTTAGATGTTTTTGGACATAAACCCCACACATCACATGACTTAGAAGAACAAAGCCTTCCCAGGCTTTCCTTTATGCACATGTTCATTGCATTTCTGAACTGTGTTACAAGTTTCAGTGCCCTGCATCAAATACTGTAGGTGGAGTCGTGGGGACACGAACAGCACAATACATGTATATTTAACATCCTGATATGGCCAAAATAATTGTCGTTCTAGGGGACATAATTCAGCAATTATGCGGGGATTAGAATCCTGTTTCTTTTATGCACATGTTCAATGCATGTCGGAACTGTGTTGCAAGTTCCAATGCCCTGCATCAAATACTGTAGGAGGAGTTGTGGAGACACGAACTTTACTATTTAACCTCCCAGTCTACAAAATGATTAAGTTTTTCAAGGGAACATAATTCTAAAATAAGGGGCTGGATCGGGATCCTGTTTCCTTTATGCACATGTCCAATGTGTCTTAAAAGTGTTGCAAGTTTCAATGCCCTGCATCAAATACTGTAGGAGGAGTTGCGGAGGCAGGAATATTACTACAAAATGTGACGTACCGACGTACGTACGTACGTACGTATATAATACGGACAAGGGCAAAACTATATGCCCCTCCCCACTTTGTGATTGGGGTATAAAAATGGTGAAATTGAGACACCCCGTATCTTATATAAATTGTAGATCCACCGTTTCAGGATGATATAAAGCAAAAGTAGTTGACTGTTTTAAGACTTTAACTAAAATATCCAATTCTTCTCACCTCACATTTTATATTCACATGCATCGTTATGTAAGGGTTGATTTTAGTCATCCCGTATCAATTCAAAACACATATTTTTAGTAAAAAGAAAAATAAGAGTTCACTGCCTACTCCCTTTTTATACGTAGATTAATATCTGTTTTATGATATATTTTACGAAGATCGCGTATGAGAAGGTGATGGTGAAAAATGTTACCACATACAAACATCAACCGCGGCACACAATCGGGATATAACTATCAACCAGGAATTTTTTTTTATTCAAAGACGAACTATACTGACTTTAATAAATTACGACAGAAGAACCTCCCAGGAAACCCTTTAGGGGACAAAATAATTCGGACACATTGCAATTTTGATATTCGACCATAAAGCGATATTTCAACCCTATAATGCGTATGAACGAAGAAATCCACACTTAAACCCCGAGAAAACACCGATTTTCAATGTTTATTGTTTAAAAAAGCCCCGAGGAACCAAAAACCATAATTAAAGATATTATCTTGTACAAACAAGCTAATAAGTTGTGTTCACAAAATATAATGCTGTCCGCACAAGATCTTGTGCGCTCGAGATATAAAGTTGTGCGTAGAAGATAATTATTATCTTGTTCGCACATCGCATGTCCCTTCTAGGCATTAGTATCCATACAACTTCTACCCGCATGATATTTCAGTCTGGTAAGAGACGTAAAAGCTCGCACATATGTCTGCTAACTTCGGAACAGAACTGCAGTTAAACCATGAAAAGAAAAAAAAAAACGTGTTCTGTGTTCTTATGCATTTAATTAGTAATACCTTAGTCTATAAATAGGTTAATTGGATTTCTTTCAAATCAGTAATAGTAACTTAGTCTATGCTTATAATAATTTTGGGTCAATGTTTATTTTAACCTTAAAAATATGTTGCTTTAAGCAATTAGTGTAGATCTTGATCAAATGCTGCGTTCTGTGGCGTCTGGTCTTGGTCTACATTTTTTGCCAAGCCAAACCTTTGATTCCAATATAACTATCTTACGCAACACTTCGATCTCACTGCGAATATTTTCGATAAAATAGTTATTCCGGCAAGACTGTGATAGCCACGTGTACTTTAGCACGGAAAAGCTTTTCGGCTTAGCAACTTAGGGTCGATTGACAATCCAATCGACCTAAAACAAGCCGTGTTATGTGTTCCACTATGACGTCAGATGGCTGCGTACATGTAAGATAGTTATCTGTAAAATCTGGACTGGAATCATGTGTTTGGTTTGGCAAACAGTGTAGACCAGATCAGACGTCACATAATGTGGCGTCTGATCAGGGTCTACACTGTCTGCATTAGGAACAAGAACCGAAGGGTATACCGAAAAAGTCCAAGTCCACGGCCATTTTACACAACCAGCGCTCTGAGTCAATCGGTCAAACAGTGCTGCCAATGCTTTGATTTCTTTACCCTCAAATCCGCCCACCCGTGAGATTCACGAGTGCACTCTTCCATCAATGAAGTTGGATGGGTACGTCCATTTTATGGTACGCAATATATATCCCGATTAGATTGCTCAGAGCCATCACGTCAGGATTTACACTGTTTGCATAAGTATCTGTACCGGGTTTCAGGGTTGAAAGGGATTACTTTTTTTTTTGGTTTGGGTTTTACGGCCCTTTCTAGATTATTTCACTCATATCGAGTCGATCGTTAATCAGAGGTGGGCGAAAACCGGAGTACCCGGAGAAAAACCACCTGACCTTCCGTTGCAGAACTTGGCGTCTCACATGTGGCCCGAGCGAGGCTCGAACCTACGGCGGTGAGAGACCTAATGACTAAAAGTCAGCGCTCTTATCCACTAGGCCACGGAGGCCCGTAGGGATTACCTTTCTTGCTGTTCCGAGAGGCAAGATGTAACATGGACTGGAATCAAAACGGATAATTTAAAACGGAAGATTGTATAATTATTCTGTGTAGGAATATTGTCATCGATTTCAAACAACCATAGACATACCGTCATCTATTTCAAAAACTGAATTTTAATTTTTAGACCATTCCAGACTGTACTAACTGCAATCAAAACAATCATTAATAAATAGAAGTGAGTCAGTGTTTGAGTTTTACGTCCCACCAACAGCTAAGGTCATACGGAGACGGGACCTCGGTTTTAAACACTCATTCGAAAGTCTGGAGAAGCCCGGGGTGGATCCTGCGATCCCTGGTTTACAAGGCGAATAGCGTAACCACTGCACCACGGAGGCTTCTATTAAATAGAAGTGAAGGCAGTGATCAGGAATCGATGCAATTAACCCACAGATCCCATGAAAAATAAAAAAAAAACATGAAATAACTAGACCCTAATGGAAACACCAATAGCGGAAAGCCAAAAGGACAGTCACTTTCACACAAAATAGCCAATTGGCTAACCAAAAAAAAAAAAAAAAACAAAAAAAAAAAAAAAAAAAAACATGCAAAACACACACTCAAAGACAAACCATATCAAAAAGTAAACCGCGACAGAAGAACCGCATGGGAACGGTCAGTGAACAGAATGCCACTGATGGAGCTTAAATGCCGCAATCCTCGCCCTTACTTCTGTCACGGTTTATTCTTTGGTCACAATCCCTTCCGATTAGGCTTAGGATGTACACCCGGCATGATTTTTAGCCATTTTGGCCTGGTCCCCGGCCGGACTCCAGACATGGCCGGCCGGTGGCGGGGCTCTCAGGCAGCATCGGAGAGGTGCCCGAAGAGTTTTAACTCGAAGTTAAAATTTCTCCGGTGTCCCGTACATTTTCATAATTGGCCACATATCCTTCACACATCGTTTAAGTATCGTCCGATATCCGGTCGGGAATCGAGGGGTAATCGGCCGGTGTATGTAGCCTCAGAGGAGAAATTTTTGGAACCGGACATGGGCCGATATCCGGCCGATGTCTGTTTACGCATTGGAAAGTAACCCATCGATGTCCGATCGGCTTGAACCGGTGTGGACCAGATATGTTACAAACATCGTCCGGTCACCGGCCGGCTAGAACCGGACATCGGGCGGAATATAAAAAAAACCCATCAGTCGCCGTGTACATCATTATAGCGCGTTTCCATCACACCGCCCGGCAATCGCCCGACATTCGGCCAGGCCTGGTACAAGCATCGTTCGTTGTCCGTAAGATACTCGGGCGATATTCGTACGATGTCCGGTCAATAGGCCGGTTATCACTCGGACATCATAGGATAATCTGCCGATTAGTATTAGATGTTCGGTCGGTATTCACTGCCTCGCGGCCCCCAAAAGATTTTTCTTTGGAAACAGATGCCGTACGATTACGAGGCGGTTTTCGGACGGCCTCCGCACGGCCTCCGGACGGTGCCATTTATGTAAATGATGTGTGACAAATTTTTTGACCGGTGTTGTCCGATGTCGGAAAAAAAATGCCAAAACCAGCGGTGTACTCACGATTACCCCCTATCCCCGGATACCGGCCGATCTTTGTGACCACAGCATTAGTCAAATACAGCACAGAACAACTGAAATATTAACCAACGGACAAACTCCTGTTGGCCGGCTGTGAACAAGGGCAGTCAGCTATCCAAAACCAAAACGACACCAGCGACATACACATGCCGATGAAGTATAAGAACAAAATAGACGCACCGCGTTGAAACGGTCAGGACAATTGCACCGCGTTGAAAAGGTCAGGACAATTTCTCTTACGGGGGGGGGGGGGGGGTGCTTAAATCGATTTTACGCGCCCGCAATGCGATTTAACAATCCGCATGAATGCCACCTAACGCATCAGTGCAACATCTCCGAGAACAACCACAGAGATGAAACAACGGTGAGTACTCGACAGCAAGAAGAAACTGAAATGCTGGAGCAAAAGAAAAACTACATTTAGACTCCGATGGGCCCGACCAGAGACAGAGCATCAGGCACCAACAAGCATTACATAAAATTAAATTCTCTAAAATCTTAAGCTAGAAACACTGTAAGACCAGGGTGGGAACTATTCTCACAAAAGCTGGGATCAGTCGCAATCGAATACGGCGGTTCATCAGAATCTCCTCTGATCGAATTAAGGGTTCAGCGAATTTGGTTCAAGCTTAGGATCCCTTTTCCAGCCTAAACGCAGGGACAATCGACCGTCCTGTGCGTTTAGTAATTTGACTTCAAAAGCGGATGAAGAAGAAGAAGAAGAAGCAGAAGAAGAAGAAGAAGAAGCACGTTGTGCACTCAATGTTTAAGCCTAATGCTTATAAACGTCGAGAATATGGACTGAAGAATCGGCACGCCCATAGGGGCGCGAACAAGTATATGGGCTGCATGATGCTTCAACCTAGAGCTGAAACCGACCCGCACACGAGTTAAGGTAAACCGCTTAGAGGATCTAAGCCTACCCAGGCAAAGCGGTGCGAATCGGCCCGTCCATGCTTATTAACCCTATTGGTTACATTGGGCGACAGGGCTTGAGATGTCATTTCATCTCAATGTCAGGTAAAAATCCCACAAAATGGGGAGCAACGTCTCCAAAATGCCCTTTGTAGTGTTGACCGAGACGTTAAACCTCTAATCAAACAAAACAAATCAAATAGACTGAAGAAAAATAACCGTAGAATTACGATGCAGTCTATCATAAATATTTTTTGCTGTCTCACAAACATACATGTACTTCTCGAATTTTGCGGTATTTTGGACAAAGTTCGGAATGCTACTCTCAGATCATAATTATTTATACATGTAACATATTTGCAGGTTGGAAGGGGGTCAGATTACGGTAAACGTGGCTTAATTGCCATTTGGGAGGCGTTATCGCTACGTGAAAACTACATAACCGACAAATATCAGATGTCTAATAAAATCTGTAAAGAAGCAAATTTACAGATGCAAACCACTACTGTAATATTGTATTTCATATCTCTTCAAATAATTTGTTTCATTTTCTTTCTTTTTTTATTTTTTTTCTTTTCTAGATATAGACTTTAGGTGTGCCTTTGTTCATGTACATGTACCGCCTCGTTGAGGCGGTTCTAATGACTACCCACGCACTAAATATTAAGACGGAAACCATTGTACTCATTAAAACAGACATTTCCCTATAGAAGGTGGGCTTACAAGAATGCTCATTATATGGACTTGTAAACATGATGAAAGTTTTGGTCGGGTTCGATCCCGGGCCGCGACATACCAAAAAATGGTACTAGCTGCTCCTCGCTTGGCACTCAGATTTACGGGGTAGAGCTAGGACTGGTCGACCCAGTGTCAGGATAATGTGACTGGGTGTGGTATCATGTAATGTGTCTGGGACATGATACTTCAGTGAGGCAGCACTATAAAAGTGAGCATTGAGCTCCCTGTCGCAACCAGACACCGTCGTGATATGACTGAAAAATTGTTGAAAGCGACGTTAAACCCGAATTCACACACACACACGTGAAAGTGTTTGTCTTCAAAACACGCCTATTCAAATATATTGTTTGGTTGTTTGTTTGATTTGAGGTTTAACGTCCCCGTCAACACAGTATAGGTCATTTTGGAGACGTTGCTTCCAATTGTGTGCGCCATTTATCCTACATTGAGATGAAATGATATCTCAAGTCCTGTCGCCCAATGAAACCAGTAGGGTTTATAAGCATGGACAGACCGACTCACACCGCTTTGCCTGGGCAGGCTTAGATCGTCAAAGCGGTTTACCAGTACTCGTGTGCGGTCGGTTTCAGCTCTGCGTGGAAGCATCATGGCACCTTTATATTTCTTCAAGCCCGATGGGCGGGGGCCTTCAAATATATTGAGATTTTAATACCAAATCTTTAAATTTCCAAATACAAAATTCTGATATTTTTCACATTTGTGCTAAAACAGACATTGTGGGTACTCTTTAGAACTGCCGTGCCAAGGCGGTTCCATTGAGTACCAATATTCTATGTTTTGAGCGCAAATAAGAAAAATAATGTACACTACATAAAAGTGGGGTTTAAGGGGCTCAACATTATATAGGCTTGTTTGGGATGAATGTCATTTTTCAGGCGAAAAGTCGTGACGTGTTAATGTTTCTGAGGGTTACGAGCATATCATTAATTTCAGATACTGTTACCCTTTTAAGGCTCTGAAAAAGACACACATCTAGCCACGGACCTAATTTACATGTACTTGGTCCCAGATCTAGCGAAAAATTGTGATTAGTGTCTTAGTTTAATTAACTGACAGCCACAGTTACTATTTTGAGCAGAACTGTGGAAATACCTGGTAAACACAATCTTTTCTGTTGAAAGTGAGGTTTACTTGGTTTACCCACAGTCTGTGACTCGGAGCAGAAGCACAGTCAACACTGTAGATCTTTGTAAGCCACGCTATTCCCTGTATAATGGTTATTACTCGTTAGAAGCGCTTGTTATGAACGGTCTTGTAATCCCCACTTTTTGCGTTGGTTTTACGGCCCGTTCAAGATATTTTCACTTATTTCGAGCTGATTGTTAATCAGAAGTGGGTGAAAACGGTAGTACCCGGAGAAACACCACCTGACCTTCCGTTGCAGAACTTCGCATTTCCACCCGAGTAGGCTCGAACTACAGCGGTGAGAGACTTAATGATTAAGAGTCAGCGCTCTTAACAAATAGGCCATGGAGGTCCGTTGTAAACTCCACTTTAAATACAAAGAGGGTTACGTAGGAAAACCTTATTTTCCTGATTAGGATATGGATATTTCAAACGAGCACCCATATACTTGTTACATTTTACTCACTGAGTTTGTTGTGTATTATTTATTTTTATTTTTTCATCATGTAAGAGCCACCGAATTTTCTTATCTTTAGTGGCGGTTTGTACGCCCCGCCTTTCTGGTTTAAGGCGAAGGCGTATTCAAAGATGTAAATGCATGTTCTTTTGCACCATCAGTTTGGTGGATATAGATTGTCATGTCGATTTTACTTTCTACATACAATAATTTGTATGCGTCATTTATTACATAAATGACATACTTACGAAAATATAATGAAACTACCCAATGTACTTGTAAACCTCAACGCAAGGCACACATCTGTCATAACGTTTGTTTAATTTAAGAAATAAACCAGCTCTAACTGTGATTTGTTGAGTAATAAATCACAGTTTGGAGGTCAGTTGTAAAGTAGATCAAATCACAAGCGCGTAGCGCGCGTGATTTGTCTACTTACAACTGATCGACAAACTGTGATTTATTACTCAACAAATCACAGACTAGAGCTGATCTATTTCGATTCTAACACGCTGAAAATCGGCAATAATGTTGTTACTTCCTTCATAATCTCACAACTTTCCGCCAGTGTTAGAAGAAATCCCGCTAAAATTATCGACTGAAACACATGCATTTATATCCTTTTCTAACGTTTTCGATACGAGAAAATGACGTTACACCGTCTAACGTCAAGGAAATCGACAAGTGACGTCATAAATTAGCAGTTTGAAATGACGTCACTCGTCACGCTCTTCCGAGCTGTGATTTGTTGCAGAATAAAACGCAGCCGTTTTCCATTGCCTGTATAGGCGCGCTGTGTTAGAATTGAGGTTTAACGTTCCTGTCAACACTGTAAAGGTCATTTTGGAGATGTTGCTTCCAATTTTGTGGGACTTTTACCCGACATTGAGATGAAATGACATCTCAAGCCCTGTCGCCCAATGAAACCAATAGGGTTTATTAGCATGGACGGTCCCGCCTCGCACCGCGGTTCCTTGACAGGCTTAGATCCTCTAAGCGGTTTACCAGTACTAGTGTGCGGGCCGGATCGATTCAGCTCTGCGTGGAAGCATCATGCAGACCATATATTTCTTCAAGCCCCTATGGGCGGGGGCCGACATCTGTCATAACGTCACAGTGGATAATGACTCTTAATCATTAGGACTCTCACCGCTGTGGATCGAGCCTGGCTCGGGTCACATGTTAGACGCCAAGTTCTGCAACCGAAGGTAATGTGGAGTTTTTTCTCCTGGAACTCGGTTTTTCGCCCACCTCTGAGTAACGATCGGCTCGATGTAAGTTAAATTATCTTGAAAGGGCCGTAAAACAAAAACAATAATAATATTAAACAAACAAACAAAAACAAAGAAAATAACGCCACTGATAAAGTGATAAATGGGGGACCAAATGGCTCTGTTTTTTGGCAAATTTTGAACCAATAATAATAATGAAAAAAAAAAAAAAAAAAAAAAAGAATCAGTATATATTTTGTATAAGTGTATAAGTTATACAGTCTGTAGTAGCTGTATGTTCACCGACGTAGGTCTTGTGTACAGAATTAAAGGAAATACATAGAAAACGTAGAAATTGTAGTTTTTATGAACCTGATAACAGGACCGTGTAATGGACACCCCTTTATATCTCATTCTGTAGTGAAAATTAAGGGGTTTATAGGTATATACATTATGTTTCTTTATCATAGGTTGTGGATACTCGTTATATTCCTGCCCCCGCCCATCGGGGCTTGAAGAAATAGATGGGCTGCATGATGCTTCCACGCAGAGCTGAAACCGGCCGCACATGAGTACTGGTAAACAGCCTAGAGGATCTAAGCCTGCCCAGGCGAAGCGGTGCGAGTCGGACCGTCCATGTTTTTAAACTCTATTGGTTTCATTGTGCGACAGGGCTTGAGATGTAATTTCATCTCAATGTAGGGTAAAAGTCCCACAAAACGTTAACACATCCGTGTGCTATATTGCATTTTCAAATCTCGATAAGGCAATTTTTTCTGATGAAAATTTGTGACATTTTTCTTATTTATACTCCAAACATAGGTTTTGGGTGCTTGTTAGAACCGCCCCATCGAGCCGTTTCTAACGAGTTCCCACAACCTATGTCTTGGAGCAGAAATGAGGAAAATAATGTTTAATCCCAACCCCCGTTTTCTCTTTATGAAGTGGGGTTGGGGGGGGGGGGGGTCTTTATATCACGGACTTGTTCAAGTGATGAACGTCTCATAAATGACGTGTACAGTGTTGACGGGGACATTAAACCTCAAATCAGACAAACAAAAACTCGTTATAATCGCCGTACGAGCAACCACAACATATGTTTGGAAGATAAAAAGAAGAAGAATATCACACATTTTCGTTAGAAATGTAACTTTTTTTTGGAGATAGCAAAGAAATCGCTGTGTCAAACGGTGGATGCCATATACAAATGACATTGCGGGGCTTTATATATGCAATATATGCGCCTGATATTTCGGTTAAAATACCACTTAACTAGGTTGTATATCGACACCTCATATCTTGTAAATACAGTAGAACTTCGATGGCTCGAACACCGATGGCTCGTTTACCATGGATGTGTCGAACCCATTCTTGAGCCCCTAGCGAAATCCTCTACATAATAGTGGGGGATAATTAAGGTTATTTTAGTCTTTTATCTTGCAAATGTATGCTATGTGTACTCATTAGAATCGCATCGATGAGGCGTTTCTAATGAGTACACATAGCATACATTTTCATTATAGAATACCGAAAAGATGTCTAAAAGTATCTCGTTATGCCTCCTGACAGTAACCTCAGTGGCTCGAACTACCCCTGTCTCGAACAGATTTTCGAGGTCCCAAAGGTGTTCGAGCCATTGAAGTTCGATTGTACATGTATATATTCGATGACGCATTCCTCATTTTTTAATTTGATGGGAAGAGTTTTATTTCTGACTTTGACATTTTTGAGCTTGCAACCTGTTTGATGGAACCAGTTGCTAAATATAATAGAAGGACCAATTTTGTTCCAGTTTTGCTATCATTCACCTTTAATGCAATCCACTAATTATGAAAAAAAAAAAAAAAAAAAAAAAAAAACAATCGTCCCTAATATTTTCCGTGGATATTTTTAATGTTAGAATAATGTATAGGTCTATTCAAATCATAACTGTAAACTCACGATCTTGTCATATTTTATTGTCGTTGTTGTTGTTGATGGACTAGATAACAGTCCAACAACTTTTGCTCGTTAATTTCTCTAAACTCGTGGATTTACAAAGGATATAAAATACGGGGTGTATACCTAAGTCTGTATAGCACTTCAAATTCGTACAATTAAATATCAGACAGTTTAATTTGAGGTTTAATGTCCCCGTCAACACTGTAAAGGTCATTTTGGAGACGTTGCTTCCAATTTTGTGGGACTTTTACCCGACATTGAGATGAAATGACATATCAAGCCCTGTCGCCCAATGAAACCAATAGGGTTTATTAGCATGGACGGTCCGCCTCGCACCGCGGTTCCTGGACAGACTTAGATCCTCCAAGCGGTTTACCAGTACTAGTGTGCGGGCCGGATTCATCTCTGCTTGGAAGCATCATGCAGCCCATATATTTCCTCAAGCCCCTATGGGCTGGGGCTTAAATATCAGACAGAATAAGGGGTGATATATGGACACCCCTTTTTTCATATAAATTGTGGATTTACAGATTTGGGTGTTCAGAAGACACCGTGGTGTAGTGGCCTCACAAACCAAGGGTCGTGGGGTCTCCAGACAATAATAATAACAATGTAATCATAATAATAACAAAACAAAAACAGAAGAACCGCCTTGGAACTGTCAGTTAGAAAAAATACTGGGTGGGGGGCTTTGGTACGGAACTAGCTGACCAATAAAATTAACTAATGGTCAATTCTGAGTACATGTGCAATAAAATCAACTGTTATGCATGGTTAATTACAGACACGCATTGTAACATGGGTACGCGCAGTTCTGCAAGCAAAAGGATTTATTTATTATTTTGACTTATATTTCATATAAAAATATTCTTATTTTCAATATATTTTAAAGATGTACAATTTTAAACAAACTGCATTGCACTTATTATGAACAAAAAAACAAACGAAGAAAAAAAAAAAAAAAACTTAATTCGTCACTCATCAATGGTACAGTCTTCACTGTACAAGGTTGCATGTGTAAAGGACTTTATTTATTAGTTTCTTCTCCTGACTGTAAGACTTTGTATGTGCCTGAGCACTATGTCACGCTTCTTAGCATTACGAAAACGCGCCTATTCAAATATATTGACAGTTTAGCCACCAAAAATGAACATTTTCAGATAAAAAAAATCCGATATTTCGTCTCAAAACATAGATTGTGGGTACTCGTTAGAACCGCATCGACGAGGCAGTTCTAAGGAGTATCCACAATCTAAGAAATTAGAAAAAGAATATTTACCCCCACATGTAAATAAAAATCTAAAATGAGTTCCTTTAAGAGCAATGAAAACATTCATAAGAAAGAAGATGGGTCATACTACGTAGTTTCGGCTAATAAAGCCTCATCAGTGACCCTGTAATGATCCGGCAAAGAAAGCCAGAGGAAAATACTGCAATTTTGCAAAATTCGAACAGGCAGTCGATACAAAGACTGATATAAATCAAAATGGGGTCCAAATAATTAAAAACCTGTCTAGAATATGAGTCTCAACCAATAGAATATTTCTGATTTCTCAGAATATTCACGCTGATCTCAAAGGACCAAAAGTAAAATATAAACTGCACTATGGTTGATGTACGGGGAGACGTTTTAATATATAAAAAATTGGTTAAAGGGGTCAAAATTACATAGGTTGTTCGTGATGGCAGTGCAAATCTATGAAATTGAACTTAAACTTTTCTTTCGTTTTTTTTTTCTCAAGCACCTGCTATTGGCAGGGCGCGACAAAGGAGACCGGTTTTCCGTCTGTTCGTTCGTCCGTTGGACAATCCCTCAACATTTGCGCTAACCCAAATGTTCAAGTCCACTTCTCAAGAACTACTATCTCAGACTGAACATAGCCTGTGGTGAAATTCTTGTTATTTTTGTTTTGTTTTTTATTATTTAAAATAATCTTGAAGGGCCGTAACGCACCCCCCACTCCCACAGAAAGAACTTAATTAACTAAGGCGAATCTCATTTTCAACTCATATGGGTCACTTTTCCGTAAACAAAGTAACTCTGTGGTCGGTTTGTGTGTATATGTTGTATTATGGTCCGGGGACCTACAGTACCAAATAAAATATATTCTGTTCTATTCTGTAGCAAAATTTAGTCATTAAGATCACCTTTAGAACTGTTCGGATATTGTCAGAATCGCCTTACTTATGTTTCTGCAAACTGAAAGATATGCACACCCCCGTATATACATTGTTGGTATAAAAGTGGTAAGAATATTCTTGACCACTCTATGACTGTTCAGTTTTTATGAACTTTTCGGAAAGCAAATGAACACTTTCCGCAACAATTTAACTACTCTCCTTAAACTAGAAATTTTGGAAGAAAAATAAAACTTTAACGCATGTATGACTAGCGGTCCTTTTTGGGTCATTTGCAAACAGTGTGGAACCAGATCAGATGCCGCACAACTCTTTGCTTAACGTACTTACATTTTTATTAAACTTTGTACACACAAAAAACCCTGACACCCCTATAATTGGAAATGGACCACTCCAAACTTATGGGTACACAATAACTGCTGAGATCTTGTTTACAATGAAAATTAAGCATTATCAATTTCAATTGCCATACAATTTGCACACTCAATAAAGGCTTTTAACGATTGCTTTTCTCCGATCATAAATCGTCCCAAACCTAAGGAGTTAATGCTGCTTTTCCTAACACTAGCATTGGCTGGTCAAATTATCTATGGTCTAATCTCACCAGTATAGTGATCCTCCGCTGGACAGTAGGGTCATTTAACTAACATGCTTATAATTGTGTACCGGGTCTGTAAGACTTTCATTGGTTGAAATGCATTATTTAGTTTTTTTTTCACGATATTCAATTTCGAGCCCCGCCCATCCGGGCTTGAAGAAATAGATGGACTGCATGATGCTTCCACGCAGAGCGTTAATACTGGAAAACATTAAAAATACATTAATACTGGAAAACCGCTTAGAGGATCTAAGCCTGCCCAGGCAAAGCGCGTATAAACCCTATTGGCTTCATTGGGCGACAGGGCTTGAGATGTCTTTCATCTCAACGTACGGTCAGGTGAAATCCCACACAATTGGAAGTAACGTCTTCAAAATGACCTATACAGTGTTGACGGGGACGTTAAACCTCAAATCAAACAAACAAACGATATTCAGTTTTACTCATATCCGCTCAAAGTGTAATTATTGTAGGAATGCACATTGCTAATTGTTCAGACATAACGATAACACATCTTTGTGAAATAGAAGAGCTCTCTTTCATTTCTCTAAAATGTTAATATTTCTGAGGGGAATTTGTGATATTTTTGCCCCCCCCCCCCCCACGACAGAGATTCTCGGGGGCATACAGCTTTTGCCCTTTCTGTCTGTTTGTTTGTCCGTCACAAAAACTTTAACCGACATAAGAAATGTCCCCGCGACATTGGTCGCTTACAGTGACAGCTCTTGTTTTCTTATTTTAACTCGAAAACATGGGTTGTGCGTGCTCGCTAGAACCGCCTCATTGAGGCGGCTATAACGAGTACCCACAACCAATGTCCTGGAGCCGAAATAAGCAAAATAGTGAATACCGCTATAAATCCCAGTTTGCTCTATGTAATGTGGTGTTTAGAGAGATGAAGCAGATATACCAGGAAGGAATGAAACAACGTCTACTTTAGCCCACCTGGATATTCAAAACATTTTGGAAGGAATTAAGTTCCTTTACTTAATGGCCAAATTATATGACAAAGATATCATTAAAACAAATTAGCCTTACCTTCAATTTATTATTAAGGCATTTTTTTAGTGTATTAAACGATGGTGCGAATAGCATTTAAAAACCGTCACCCTCATTCGATGGGGACTTTAAGGCGTCACTTCTCCTTTAAAGAAGGCAAAAACACCACAAACGTTCTACTCTTCCTTATGTAAAGGTTTTGACAAGTTAACACTTGTAAACTCCGATTTACGTTTCATAAGGGTGTTATCATATCGAAGTGCATTTTTTTTTTTGGGGGGGGGGGGGTGGGGGGGGGGGGGGGGAACAGTTCTTGGCAAGAGACCTACTTTATTCTATAACAAAGTTAGGTTTATAATGTATTTTACGCGAGCTTTCTATGTTGATCTGCGTCAGCACTCATACATGTAAAAATCAATGTATCGTTCACCATGTTCTTTATTAGATTCGGCTGCTGTTGCTTCCGCGCAGAGCTGAAACTGCTGAGAAACGGCTCACGACTAAGCCTGCCCAGAAAAAGTGGTGCGAGTCAGACCGCTCTTTAAACCCAGCGGTTTCTTTGAGTGGTAGGGCTGCTGCTGCTACTACTCCTACCACTACCACTGCTCCTTCTACTCTAATTTACGTCCCCGCCCGTCGAGGCTTGGAGAAATAGATTGGGCTGCACGGTGCTTCCACGTCGAGCTTAAACAGACCGTACTGGTAAACCACAAAGTGGTGGGAGTCGGACCGTCTATACATATAAACCATTTTGGTAGCATTTGGTGGCAGGGCTTGAGATGTCATTTTATCTATTGACGGGTAAAAGTCCTTCACAATCAGAAGCAACGTCTCCAAAATGACCTAAATAGTGTTGACGGGGACGTAAAATCTCAGCACAAACAAACTTTGCTCTTTTCAATATCGGATCAACAAGGATTTGGGATTTGCCTTGCATGGATCTTTAAGTAATGAACACGGCAGTCTGCTGGGTCACTGGTTTCATATTTTGTGCCATTTATACTAGTTAACGAAAACCACACTTTTTTACGTATTCGGACTTGATCCCCGCACATCGGGGCTTCGAGAAATAGATTGGGCTGCATGATGCTTCCACGCAGAGCTGAACCCGACCGCACATGAGTACTGGTAAACCTCTTAGAAGGTCTAAGGCAAAGTTGTGTGAGTCGGACTGTTCCATCAATAAAAACCATGTAGGTTTCACTGGGTGGCAGGGCTTGAGATGTAATTCCATCACAATGTCTGGTAAAAGACCCCCAAAATAGGAAGCAGCCCCTCCAAAATAACCTAAATAGTGTTGACGGGAACGTTTCGGACTGCGCTATGTGAAAATGTTTTGAGTGTATGCAGCTCAGATCAGCCAGTGCATTCATGTAGTCCGAAAAGGCTATGCTATGTGTTGTATGGGTACCTGGAGATCTTGATCAGATGGCAACTTCGAAAGCCATCTGAACTGGATAATGCACTGTTTTCAAGATAGAGGTTGTCATTTTCCGCAGGATAAGGGTTAGAGGCTATTTTGCCAAGGTGATCCAAGCTATATATATATATATATATGTTTTCTAGATATTGATGCGAATATTGGGCAACTACTCAAGTCTTACACTTATTGCTCATTTTCCTCCATTTTGTTTTGTCAAATTTTATTGTATTTAAGTTTCCAATTATATGTATGGACTAGTACCTCAGACTACGTAACCTGGGAAGAGACATGTATTTCTTTTAATATGTTTAGCGAACACGATATTAAGTTGTGCGAACAAGATATTATCTTGTGCCCACAAGATAATATGTTATTCGCACAACTAAATATCATGTGCGCACAGTATACTATCTTGTTCGCACAGTATATTATCTTGTTTACACAACATAGATCTTTTGCTGACAACATAGTATCTTATGCGCCTGATTAAATTGTGCTAACTAAGTTGTGCGAACAAGACAATATTTTGTACGCACGAGATATTATGTTGTCTGCACAAGATCTATGTTGTGCAAACAAGATAATATGCGAACAATTTAATAACTTGTGAACACAAGATAATATCTTGTGCGATAGTATGTTGTCCACACAAGATATTAAGTTGTGCGAACAAGATGATTTCTTGAACGCACTAGATATTATGTTTTATGCACAAGATCTATGTTGTGAAAACAAGATAATAGGCGAACAAGATAATAACTTGTGATTACAAGATAATATCTTGTGTGAACAAGATAAGTTGTGTGCACAATATTTTATGTTGTCCACACAGGATCTATGTTGTGCAAACAAGATTATATCGTGTGCACACAACATATTGAATAAATTGCTTGTCCCTTCCAGGGTTCCGTATGAGACTGATCGGTTGTTGAACACATACTATAGAAAAAGAGTCATGTGCAATTTGGTTTGGTGTTACTGTACGAGTGTTTACAAATCAACCATTACCTTTATTTCTAAAATAAAACTTCAACATTGGATAAACTGGCAGCCTCGAATGCATTCCAAACCAAACCAAACAAGGTATTCATTATCATGTGATAAAACCTTTTTGCAGAAGTTGAAGACTTCAAGAAAGCACAGTCAATCCATTACGATAACGTACACGTGTGAGCTAGTGCATTCTTTCATTCCTCTAAAAAGGCTACTTTATTTGTTATATGTTTCTTATTACGCCTTAATTGCAACCAGCGGGTCGGTATCTCTGCTGGTGGATGATTCGTTCGTCCCCGATGGTATCATCAGCTCTGTATCAGTTCCTTAGTGCTGAGATTGAATGCGGTGCGGACGTCAGAACTCAAATACTGATTTAAATAACTATATTATTGTTATACTTTTATTTCTTTTTGCTGAATAAAATTCTATTTTTTCTAAAACTAAGACTTGTCAGTTGAGACATGTATCTTAACGGATTTGGTTGCCACTTTTTGTTATATCTTTTTTTTTTGCAAGTCTCGCTTCTTTGGACATCTCCTTCCTGATGCCCCGGACTTCGTGGAGTGTGGGCCATGTTTACTGATGTTGGCTCGGTGGGGGACGCCTATATGTCCTAGGGTAGGCGTCTCTTGCATGATGCCTCCAGTTGACCTGTCTAATGAGGTACGTTGGTCGGTGTGTGCTCAAAGGGTGTGGGGGGGGGGTGCTGTGTTTGCCGGGTCTTGTCCATCATCCGTTTCGGTTTCAGAACTTTGGGGCTGAGACACACTGATGAACTGATGAAGATTAAATATCAGAAAGGCCTCTGTGTCACTACATGTGGTATAGTTACGCCTTAATTATACTCAGAACACAGGTTGTGATGCTCGTTAGAACCGCCTCAATGAGGCGATTTAACGAATACCCACAACCTATGTCTTGGAGCAGAAATAAGCAAGATAGTGTATACCCCTGTAAAACCCCGTTTTCTCTACATAAAGTTGGGTTAGAGGGTATTCATTTCACGGACTAGTAAACATAATTAATAAAGAAAACCCTTGTGAAAACCTGTTGTTGCAGTTTGCGACCAGGTACGACACAGACAGTCTAGAAAGAGTCTTGGAATCTTTTAGGTACCTTGCATTCTTAAACGCAACGTCAAATTAGAAATCAGTATATTACATGCATAACAGAGAGACTGGCCCTATACTATGATTTCTACCATGATGACTTAACTTTGCTAAGAAGAAATATTTCCTCTGAGCCCTTTAGCTGGAACTACTTTATATGAAAGATACAAGATACCGCTTTTGCGGTGAAATCGGTATATACAAACGCGGGAAAGTTTCAGTCCCGTCGACGTTATTCATTGCGTCATTGCAATGACGTCTGAAACGATATCAACATACGTTCATAATACGTGGCGTTTGAGTCGGATGCAACGCTGAAAAAAAAAAAGAAAACAGGGATATGGTCATTGAATAGGATGTTTGATCTCACAATTAATTTGTTGTATTACTAAACCCCTTTTTTATTTGTTTGGTTGGAGGTCATTTATGAGACGTTGCTTCAAATTTTGTGGGACTTTTTCCCGACATTGAGATGAAATGACATCTCAAGCCCTGCCGCCCTATGAAACTAATAGGGTTTACAAGCATGGACGGTCCGACACTCGCAGCGCTTTGCCCGGGCAGGCTTAGATCATCAAAGCGGCTTACCAGTACTCCTCGGCGGATTGGTTTTAGCTCTGCGTGGAAGCATCATGCAGCCAATCTATTTCTTCAAATCCCGATGGGCGGGGGCTTTGTTTCTTCTTTTTTGGTTCAAAACTGTATAAAGCGCTTTCATAATGGCGCCCATCCAGTTTTTTCCCTCCCAGCTTCTGTAACACTATGCTGATTGAACCGCTAACCTGAGCTGTAAACAGTCAATTGAACTGGGAATTCAGATCCAAAATTCAAGATCCAAACTGTCCTAAAAGTCTATGGAAGTGCATGTAAAATACATATTATTCATTTTTCCTGTTTTAAATATGGGATTTTTAAACCTCTGGAGGTAAAACAATCCGGTAAAGAAACTCGTGCTTCGCACTCGTTTCTTTATCGGATTGGTTTACCCCCAGAGGTTTATAAATTCTATATTTCGAATAGGATAATGAATGATCTGTATTTATCTTATGACGTCGCGTCTAAGAGTGTAATAGCGCCATGTAATAAATTCCGTAATCCACTAGTGGATTACGAGTAAATATGCAAATTAGTAAGATGCGCCCCGTTACGTTGCATGTACGACGTCCTTAACGACGTCGCGTTTACTAATAGCGGAATATTCATATCTTTGTTAAACAATCGTAAATAAAATGCGTTTTAAATGGCATATGATAAATAGAAGCGTGCATTCGTGCTCATGTATTACTGAATTCATTAAACTCGTTGAGGAAAAGGGATAAATGCTCGGCAAGCCTCGCATTTTATCCCTTTTCTCAATTCATTTAATAAATTCAATAATACATGAACATTCATGTAAGATCCTCTTTTTATCCTATGTCGAAGTTGATAAGCAGTGGATAACGTCGTGGTATAAAAATCGTATGACCACACATGAAATAACACTTTAGCGGTAACGCTTTAGCGGTAACGCCAGGACGACGTCCATGTCAGCCATGCATTTATGTGGATTTTTTTTGTCAAATTTAAGGGCGATGAAATCCAATTTAAAGTGTTCATATGATAAAAAGAACCTTACATGAGCGGTCATTTCATATGAAATGTATGAAACTCGCCAAAGGCTCGTTTATAAATTTCATATGAAATGACCACTCGTGTAATATCCTCTTTTTAACATACGTTTGTGTTATCGAATTAAATAATGAAAAAATGCATCTGTGTGAGACCTAGTTTTCATATGAAGTGGGGTCTACAAGAGAAGTTATTACACGGACTTGGTACTTGATACGAGGGTAGGCTGAAAAGTTCTGAGCCTGACCAAGATCCAATGGTTTGTCCATGCTGAAAGTGCCTTATTTTTCAACATAGTCTCCCTTCCTGTCCACACACTTCCTCCAGCGATGCTGGAGTCCTTGGATCCCAGTGGTATAGAAGGTCTCATCTTGGTCCCTGAAAAACTCCTCCACAGCAGCTATCAACTCCTCGTCTGACCGATAATGCTGCCAAGCCAAGTGCTTTTTCATGTTTGGAAACAAGAAATAATCTGATGGAGCTAGATCAGGTGAATACGGAGGGTGATCGACAAGTGTGAAGTCACAGTCATGCGCAGCAGCCATTGCGACAACCGATTTATGAGCAGGCGCATTGTCCTGATGGAACAAGACCCCTTATGTCAATTTTCCGAGTCGTTTAGCCTTAATTGCATTTTCGCAATTGTTTTAGCAGATCTGCATAATACTCCCCATTAATTGTTCTGCCCTTTTGAAAGTAATCTATGAATATTATGCCCATGGCATCCAAGAACACTGATGCCATCACCTTCCCTGCAGAGGAGACGACCTTTGCCTTCCTTGGAGGGGGTGAGCCAGGGTGCTTCCATTGCATGGATTGTCTTTTGGTCTGTGGCTCAAAGTGATGAACCCAACACTCATCCTGAGTGACAAAACGGTCAAGAAAACCATCTTGGTCTGCTTCAAAAATAGCCAAGTTGGCTTGTGACAGGTTTAGTCTGGTCAACTTTTGGTCAGGCGTCAAAAGCCGTGGCACCCATCTGGCGGAAACCTTCGACATTCCTAATTCACTGTGTAGAATGATCTCTACTCGTTCACGGGCGAGGCCAACAGTGTTAGCTAACTGATTCACAGTTAAACGCCTGTCATCCATCACGGCCCTGTGCACTTGGCTGATGGTTTCCTCAGTTGTTGCCGTTGTGGGTCGTCCACACCAGTCATCATCTTCAAGGCTGTCCTTGCCATCTTAAAATTTGCTGCCCACCTTTTCACGGTTGCATACGAAGGAGCATCATCCCCTAATGTAGCAACCATATCGGCATGAATGCCCTTAGGAGCTAACCCATTTTATGGAGGTACTTGACACCACGATGCCAGATTTTGTCCATTTTCTCAAAAACGTGCTAGTATCAATTTTCAAAGTCTAGAATTTTTGTACGTTATTGCAGGTAAACTTGAACTCATTTGAGTCAAATCAAGTAATAAAGGTTTGGATTTAATGAATACAAAATTTCATGGCTGTTCGATGCCTGCTTCTTGGTCACATTGAAAAACTCACTTTGCCTACATAAAGTGGGTTTGTGAGGGGTTCAGTACGTGAACTGGATAAAGTTTACAAATCAAGTGTGAACCAGAGGACCAGTGGTCCTGTAAACGCTCACCTGACACCTGGTCCTGGTGTACATTTTAATGTTTTTATATATGTATATAGCCTCAGAGCAGGGGTACACAACTTGTGGGGACAAAATTTTGATGTCTAACAATGTGATAAAACTTTCCACCTATTCCTACCTTTCTGACAGTTCGAAGGCCATGCTTTCATTATGGTTTATTCCATTTGTCATATTTTTTTTAACTTTTCATATTATTTAGGGAATGTCTGATTGACAATGTGCTGGGAAAGAGCACTTGACTCCTTGATTTTCCACTTGTACAGTTTTACTTAATACCATCTACATTATAGGTGTTTCTTTGCAGTATGGTGGCTGGGACACAACGTGAATTTGTTTTATCAGGGTTACCATTTCAACAAATTATGATAGGCCCGAGTACCATATGCTACATGCCAAGTTTCAAGGCCATTGGCCTTACGGTTCTTGAGAAGAAGAATTTCGAAGTTTCTTTACCATATATGGGCGTGGTGGCCATCTTGGTCATGTGATCTAGACCATGTTGGCAGCTTTTCATTTGTTCAACTCCCAACGGCTCCATATTGAATTTCACTTCAATTGGCTCAGTAGTTTCTGAGAAAAAAGGTTTGAAATATGGAACCTGCGTGACCTTGGTCTAAGGTCAATTAATGACCTTGACCTTTCTTACACATAGATCTTCATGTATTCAGCTACTTTACCTATCTACTAATTTTGGTGACACTGTCTTCAATGGTTTCCTAAAAATCCATTATTTTCACTTTTTCCCCTGCAAAAGCCTAAGTCGGCAAATTTGACATTGCTGTAAAATAGGTCAAGGTCAACTCGGGGTCACCATTTGTACAAACTATGATGGGCCTGAGTACCATATGCTACATGCCAAGTTTCAAGGCCATTGGCCTTACGGTTCTGGAGAAGAAGAATTTTTAAGGCTTTTTACCATATATATAGGCGTGACAGCCATCTTGGTCATGTGATCTAGACCGTATTGGCATTTTTTCATTTGTTCAACTCACAAAGGCTCCATATTAAATTTCACTTAAATTGGCTCAGCAGTTTTGGAGAAAAAAAAATGTTTGAAATATGGATCCTGAATGACCTTGGTCTAAGGCCAATGAATGACCTTGACCTTTCTGAGCCATAGATCTTCATGTATTCAGTTACTTTACCTGATCTACAAATTTTGGTGACACTGTCTTCAATGGTTTTCCTATAAATCCATTATTTTCACTTTGCCCCATGCAAAAGCCTACTTCGGCAAATTTGACATTGCTGTAAAATAGGTCAAGGTCAACCCGGGGTCACCATTTGTACAAACCATGATGGGCCATATGCTACATGCCAAGTTTCAAGGCCACTGGCCTTATGGTTCTGGAGAAGAAGATTTTTGAAGGCTTTTTACCATATATGGGTATGGCGGCCATCTTGGTCATGTGATCCAGACCCCGCGAATAAACTTTCGTTCCCCCATCCCACTGAGACTCCATATGAAATTTGGCTTTGATTGGCCCTGCAGTATAGGAGAAGAAGATCTTTGAAAATGGTGGACGGACGGATGGACGGACGGACGACGGACGGACGGACGACGGACCATGGCTATACTATAAGCTCACCTATGAGCCTAAAGGCTCAGGTGAGCTAACAAGAGCAACAATTCTGGCTGCGTTATAGTTCTGAGGTATCTGTTCCCGATATATCTGAAACATGGATTTAAGTGAGACTGCTTTTTGTGGAATGTCGTCATATAGCAGTATGATGATGACGACGACCATAACGGCCACGAGGACGACGATGATGATGAACCGTCATGTTGTAATTTGAAAATCCCGCTTTTCACAGCTCATGTATATGCAGCGACAATCTACGTTTATTATGCAGCAGGAAGGAATAAAGGAGCGAAAGGCACAAGAAAAAAGTAACGGAAAAAGTCACAGGTTTGGGTAGGAAATAAATAATGGAAGAAAAGACACAGAAATGGTTTTTATCTTGTTTTTCTTAGAATTGTTGGTGATAGTCACAACCATTCATAATGTTAACAAGTCCGAGCAATGAACACCCCTCTAACCCCCATTTTATGAAGAGACTAGAAATGCGTCCATAGGACACGGATGCCCCCGCGTGAAAATATGCCTATGTTCGTATTAATCCATAGAAAGTTATTGACGGTGTTTAAGTTTTGGACCCTTTTTTCCACATTTGACCTCTAAGTTTGACATTGACTTGGCGGTAAGGACCTTGGTTTTGTGTCAGACAGATTGTCTCATGATGCCCAACATTTCTGCCAAGTAATTTCAAAATCCATCCAGAATAAGAAAGTTATTGACTGCGTTTAAGTTTCGGACCCTTTTTGGAACTTTGACCTCTAAGTATGTCCTTGACCTTGGCGTACTGACCTGGGTCTTGCACGTGACACATCGTCTCATAATAATTAACAATTCTACAAAGTTATTTCAAAATCCATCCATAAATAAGTTATTGACTTCGTTTAAGCCGGCCCCCGCCCATAGGGGCTTGAAGAAATCTATTGGATGCATGATGCTTCCACGCAGAGCTGAATTCGGCCCGCACACTACTACTGGTTAACCGCTTAGAGGATCTAAGCCTGTCCAGGAAGCGCGGTGCGATGCGGACCGTCCATGCTAATAAACTCTATTCGCTTCATTGGGCGACAGGTCTTGAGATGCCATTTCATCTCAATGTCGGGAAAAAGGCCCACAGAATTGGAAGCAACGTCTCCAAAATGACCTTTACAGTGTTGACGGGGACGTTAAACCACAAATCAACCAACCAACTTCGTTTAAGTTTCGGACGGACGAACGGACTGACTGACAGTGGCAATGCTATATGCCCTTCCACCATTTTTCGAAAGGCGGGGGCATAAAAAGTAGGGCTTACATGGGGTATTCGTATTTTTTTCATATTTTTGCTCCTCTTCGTGAAGCAATCTGATCTGGGTCTACACTGTTTACTGTTTGCCAAAAAAAAAGTATTTTTAAAAAAGTTTGTAAGAAGATGCAGCAGAGTGAATAAACAGTGATAAATAGGCAACGATTTCCAATTCAGGTTTTCTTGGTATCTTTAGGCCAAAAGGTTTGACACCGGGAAATGTCGGGTTTGCAGGTGTTGACGTTACTTTTATTTACTCATTATATATTTTGAAAATGGATGATTTCTATTTTTTCTATTTGTGACTTTTTTTTTTAAGTTTTATCTGTGACTTTATTTCCATTAGCCTTTCTTTCCGAACAGCATCGCCAACCCCGACACAAGAAGGGACATTTCCTGTCCGATATTTACGAGGATTAAAACCAGAAAAGAAGACAAGAAAATTAAAACAATAAAACAAAATCAGTAAGAACAGAATGAAAGTTAAAACATCATTGAATGTTTGTGCTCACTCATCTATTTGCTTTGGAAATGCTTTAGCCAAAACAAATGCATCAGGTTAATGAAAAAAACAACAACAACAACAAAAGAAAAAAGAAAAAAAAGAAGCATTTTGCATTGTAATATACAGTTTAATGCCTTAGTACAAAGGTCATTGTCTGCATCGCGTGTTCGAGACGTTCGGAATAGTCTTGTCTCCGTATGGCCTTAGCTGTTGATGGGCCGTAAAACTCAAAATACACAAAAGGTCGATTGATAGGAAAGAATTATAGCATGACACGTTTGCGGTAGAGTGTCAAAACCTCAGCAACGCTCGTTATACACACGATTACGAAACTGACACCTGTTTATCGACGATAATCATCACTAATCAGCCTGAACACAGCAAGGTCTACATTCGCGATGCGCCTTATGGGTAGTTTCTTTTTTTTTTTTTTTTTTTGTTTATTTTTTTTTTTTTTTGTTTACTGAATTGAGATTGAACGTCCCCGTAAACTCTAAAAGGGTCATTTTGGAGACGTTCCTTTCAATGTTGTAGGACTTTTACCCGACAAAGCTCAAGCCCTGCCGCCAAATGAAACCAAAAGGCTAACATGCACTGGACGGTCTGACTCACACCGATTTCCTTGGGCATGCTTAGTAGGACCCATTGTTTCTTCGTGCACCTAGTGAGGACTCCGATCAGACAACCCAGATGTTTAGGCTGATATGTGTCTTTGCTGGATGTAGTAAGTGTAGAAAATGCATTGCCAGGACTCTTTTATACTGTCTCATAATAAATAAAAATAAATACAAAAAAAAAAAAAATAAATAAATAAAAAAATGAAAATAATAAATATATAAAACTACAAAAGAAAATGTTATTTCGCAAATAATGTTTGATTAAAATAAGATCATTTTTACAAGGTTATTCGATGCACAGGCATGAGGAAGTAAAATCTGGTCACAGGAAAAAAAAATCACGGAAAAAATTCACAATTAAAAAATATAGAAAAAAAATCCACTAATAAAAGATTGTACATTAATCAATTTTTCTGATGCCATGTAAAGATGGTTGGTTATTGTCATTTAGTTCAGTGTTTATATAACTTGCTCAAAGGTGTGAATATTGGTCCTGTCTACCTAATTTGTTGCGTATACCCCGGTAAACCCAAACCTATATATAGAAAAATGGGGTTTACGGATTATCCATTACAGTCCTCATTTTTGCTTATAAATATAGATTGTGGGTACCTGTTTGAAGCATCTAACTGAGCCGGTTCGATTCAGCACCCACGATGTATATTTGTGACAGAAATAAGAAAAAATGCGTTCATCCGAAAAATGCTACTTCTGGCTAAGTTTAATCTCACGGGCGTATCATTACGCAAACACGCCTATACAAATACATTGCCACCTTTATCGCCGAGAAAATAAAAAGTTCAAGATGAAAAATTGTGATATTTTTCTTATTTCTGCTCAAAATATAGATTGTGGGCACTCGTTAGCACCGCCTCATCGAGGCGGTTCTAACGACTACCCAAAATCTATAGAGCAGGAATAAGAAAAATAAGGTTTACCCCTGTAAACCCCAGTTTTACTATATAAAAGTGGGGTTCAAGGGGGGTCAAAATTATATAGGCCTGTTGTTATGTAATTTTAATGTAAAGACTCTTAAGTGTCTTAAAAGATGGGAAACTCCGTGGTCAGTCCTCGTTAGTCATTGCCAATATTCTGGATTCGAACTTATCAATAAGAACCTCATATAACACATAACAGTCATTATATGCCTTATTTTCGGTTCAAAAACATAGATTGCACCACCCCATTGAGGCTGTCCTAACAACGACCCATAGTCTGTATTTAGGCTAAAATAACAAAGACTGTCAAAAGTTTCCATCTAACTTATGTTATATCTGACATGAAAGATGACATTTTAGCAGTGGCACGGGCGTAATACAGAAGACTCTAAGGGATCAACAAGGATGGAATACTCCGTTGCCTGTAGTTGTTCGTCGTTGTCAACACTTAATTTTGAATCATGCTTTTCAGTAAGGTACTCACATAACACTAATGAAAACATTATTCAAACAAATTTTGTGACTTGTTTTTCCGTGACTGTTTTTCCCAAACTCCCCCCCCCCCCCCCCCCCCCGTGACTTTTTTCCTACATTCGTAAAAAACTACCACTGAACCATTGCGGATTATTCTAACGAGCACCCGCAATCTGCACTCTTAAAAGACATCGATCTGTACGATCTCGCCAACTTCGGATCAATCATCGTTTATATCGGTGGAAACGACTCTGCGAGGAACGTGGACCTTGATCTGTTTGAAGAACAATATGAGACATTCATAAATACCGTTAAGACGAGAAATCCAACTACCAGGCTAGTCATCTGTAAACTAGCACCGAGGGGAGACACCGACGTATCAGCCGTGAACTCCATCATAGAGCGGCTATCAGTTCGATACAAATGCGACCTCGTGGACCAGTACCGGGCCTTCTTCGACAAGCACGGGTCGTTAATTATGCGCTATTACGGCCCCAATGACCAAGTCCATCCGTCAGTCATCGGGATCAGACGTATACTTGGGCAGATTAATGAAAAAGTTAAAATTGTGAGTGACTTTGCCAAGTGCGCATTCTCTAGTGTAAGATCTGACAACAGGAACAGTTTCAGCGGACGCTACGGCCGAAGAGATGCTCAACCACAGCCTTTCGCTGTAAGCCCGAGATGCCTTAACTGTTCAGATCCAACCCATGAAACTTACCAGTGTCGACACCAGAAACCAGTAATTTGCTGGTTCTGCGGCTCATCGGGCCATAAATCTAACTTCTGTTTGAACTAGGGAATCGGCATTGATGCCGATCCACTGACTAATGTGTCAAATACCTTTGAGATACTTAACTCGATATGTGCTAGTTGTAATAACTATGTGTGTAATTGTTATGATCTAGTTATTCCAGATATTACTGCTCCGAAGAGCATTACTGACAGTTCTAAAGACTGGTCTGATAGAACAACAATTTATGATACGTCACAGTTCCCGCACAATGATTACCTCAACCAAACAATACCTGTTGCATATGATATGACTACTATTGTCGGTCCCGCATCCTTTGTTAACACGAATACGCAAAATAGATCTGTTGGAACCCGCCCACTAGACGGTGTAGCGACAGCAAAATGCACACACCGGAATAACAAAGAACTTAAATGCGCCTCTTTGAATGTATGTGGTCTAAGGCGTAAAGTGCAATACCCTGAATTTAGTGGTTTGGTTAATCAATATGATTTATTTTGCGTATGCGAAACAAAGCTAGATGCTTATGATGAAATCAAACTGTCTGGGTACGAATTTATATCACAGTCTCGAAAGCAGAAATGTTTTCGTAAAAGTGGTGGCATTGGCGTTTTTGTTAAAGAGACTATCTCTGAGCATGTTTCAGTCGTAGACTCAGAGTCAGATTACGTTTTATGGCTTAAGCTGGACAAACGTGCTTTCAACATGAATGATGATATTTTTATTGGCGCAGTCTACATCCCACCTAGGGACTCAAGGTTCTATACAAATGATGAAATCGATTTGTTCCACGCTGAAGTGTCTGAAACGTGTATCTCACATGATTATATCTTGCTGATGGGCGATTTTAACGCAAGAACGTACGACAAACCGGATTTTATCGAACCTGATGATTTCTTATCAGAATTAATTGATCCTGATGTATACTCGAACAATTATAATATCTCTTCTAAATTGGACGTTTCTAAATTATCTAGAAACCGTGTTTCACAGGACACCACAGTAAATAATGAGGGTTACCTACTCCTTGACATGTGTAAATCAAATAACTTGTTCATTCTTAATGGAAGGTGTGGTCCCGATAAAAATGTTGGTTCAATGACGTTTCGCGGTCAATCAGTAATTGATTATTCTATTGTCTCTTGTGATGCCGTACATTTTATCGACACATTCAGTGTCACTGAACTAGACCACCTTTATTCCGATGGTCATTGTTTAATAAGTACATCACTCACTCTTCATAATGCTTTGTTAAACAAATACAAACCCCATACCCATGCAAAGAAACATAGACCAAAGCTACCTGCAGAGAAAAAAATAATGTTTGCCCAAAACATAGATCGGGTCAAAGTACAAGATTTACATAGTCATATTTTACAGTCAAAAGGTAATATGTTATCTGTAAACAGAGAAAATGTAAACAGAATTTGCTCCATGTTTTCCGCTATATTCGAAGAGTCTGCAGATTCTTGCATTCCCGTGAACATTAACTCTAGGCGGGAAAATAGTAAAAAGCCTTGGTTTGGCAAACAGTGTGGGCTAGCTCGAAAAAAGTATCATATCGCTAAAAAACGACACACTCAGTTACCTTCTCCAAGTACTAAACTAAACCTTCTGCAAGCCAGTAAAATATACAAGCGAAAAATAAATTTTTACATTGCAAAATACAACAAAACCGCCCAAAAGAAACTAAGAAACTTGAAATCTAAAAACCCAAAGGACTACTGGAAAATTTTAAATGAGATTGGAAAGAAACAAAAGAATAAAAATGAAATTGAACTTGACGCTCTTTATAACTTTTTTAAGGATCTAAACGAGCAAATCGACTCGAATAATGAACAAGTGTACGATGATTTAAATTTTTCAGAAAATGATAATGATGTCATTTTAAATTCTCAAATTACTGACTCTGAAATTTTAAAATGTATAAATTCATTGAAGAACAATAAAGCTTGTTCCAACGATCACATAATTAACGAATATATCAAAAGCACATCGGACATAATGTTACCTTTATATAACAGCTTCTTTAATCTCATTCTCGAGTCAGGCATTTTGCCCGATTCTTGGCTTGAAGGCATAATTAAACCTATTTATAAAAACAAAGGCGACCCCCTTCAGCCAGAAAATTATAGGCCAATAACTATATTGAGCTGTTTTGGGAAACTTTTTACGTCTGTTTTAAATATGAGGCTCCACAAATTTCTCGAACACCACAACATTCTAGATGAAAACCAGGCTGGTTTCAGGCCGGGATATTCAACCACTGACCACATTTTTGCCCTTCACGCGCTTATTGAAATACTCAAATCTACAAAGACAAAACTTTTCTGTTCATTTATTGATTTCAGCAAGGCTTTTGATTCTGTTTGGCGTGTTGGTTTATGGACAAAAATTCTTAAGCATAACATCAAAGGAAATTTCTTTCGCATAATTTACAACCTGTACCAGGAAATAAAATCGTGTGTGTCCTTTAATGGATCCGACTCTACCTTCTTCCAAAGCTATAGAGGGGTACGACAAGGTGAAAATCTGTCGCCTGTTCTTTTTGCACTGTTCTTGAATGATTTGGAAAGTTTTCTTACAGAGAATAACTGCAATGGTATAAATCTAAAAATGTCGGATGCTGACCTTAGCATTTATATCAAAATATTTATTTTGCTTTATGCTGACGACACTGTAATCTTTGGGACTGATGAAGTTAATTTTCAAAACAATTTGAACACATTCTTTGAGTACTCACAAATCTGGAAACTTGACATAAATTTCGATAAAACTAAAATTCTTGTCTTCGGAACACGTAATGACGATAAGTTTAACTTCAAACTTGGCGAAAACACCATTGCTATCTGTAATGACTTTAAATATTTAGGTGTTGTTTTCACGAAAACTAGAAGTTTTTATAAAGCTAGGAAACATAATGTTGATCAGGCTAGAAAGGCCCTGCATCTCTTGTATAAAAGGGCGCGAAATCTGAATCTTCCTCTCGATTTGCAGCTACACCTTTTCGATCACACTATTTTACCTATTGCTTTATACTCATGCGAAGTCTGGGGATTTGAGAATATACAGCTCATTGAAAATCTACATAATGAGTTTCTAAGGCGAATAACAAACCTTAGGAAAAGCACGCCTTCTTATATGTTACATGCCGAACTAGGACGTAAACCAATTGAAATTAACGTAAAAACACGAATGATTGGCTTTTGGCTATCCATTGTAAATGGAAAAGAGACTAAACTGTCAAAGATATTATACCAAAAAATGCTACATGACTATAATTCAGGAATTTACGAACACAAATGGATACGGTGTATCAGAGACATCCTCATTTCTGTCGGTCGCTTAGATCTTTTTTACAAAAATTTTGTCGATAATCCCAGATCTGTCAAGATGTCAATATCCCGAACGCTATTTGATTTACACATACAAGCGTGGGTTCAAAAACTTAATGACTCGTCAAAAGGTAAACTTTATTCTAGTTTCAAGCAAGATCTTACTTTTCAAAACTACTTATCAAAGCTTGGTCCAAAACACTATTTACCCATCATAAAGTTCAGAACAAGTAACCACAGATTGCCGGTCGAGACGGGTCGGTGGGAAAATATCCCGCTAGATGAAAGGAAATGTAAATTATGTACAAAAACAGATATTGGCGACGAGTTTCACTACCTTCTATGTTGCAAGTTCTTTGAGTCAGAACGAAAGCGTCTCCTGAAACCTTATTTTTACATAAGACCTAACATGATAAAATTTAAAGAGTTACTTTGCTCTGACAATTTAGTGATACTTAAGAAGCTTTCAGAATTTGTCAAAAAGATTATGAGCACGTTTACATCTTGAATGCTTCATTTTGTTTGTTTGATTTGAGGTTTAACGTCCCCGTCAACACTGTAAAGGTCATTTTGGAGACGCTGCTTCCAATTTTATGAGACTTTTACCCGACATTGAGATGAAATGACATCTCAAGCCCTGTCGCCCAATGAAACCAATAGGGTTTATTAGCATGGGCGGTCCGCCTTGCACCGCGGTTCCTGGAGAGGCTTAGACCCTCTAAGCGGTTTACCTGTACTAGTGTGCGGGCCGGATTCAGCTCTGCGTGGAAGCATCATGCAGCCCATATATTTCATATATTTCTTCAAGCCCCTATGGGCGGGGGCCGTTGAATGCTTCAAATGTATATACTATGTTATGTATAGCTTGTAAATATTTTTGTTGACATCTGTCTGTTTGTATATGCTCTTACGCCACCTCTGCGTGGCCTGAGTTTTGAGATAATAAAGTTCAGTTCAGTTCAGTTCAGTTCTGCATTTGCAGCCGAAATAAAAGCACTGAATCACTTGTATCTGAGTCTAGGTTGGAAAATGATCCTGAACGGTAAGTTAACTGTTGACATTTCGCTTAACTTTTACAGTTTTACTTGTTTGATTTAAAGTTTAACGTCCCCGTCAACACTAACTTTTACAGACCTGTATTGTAAGATATTTGTATAGACCCTGATACGATATCGCGTACGTAAGCAAACACGGTAGACCATGATCAGACATCGCGTTCAACGGCGTCTGATCTGTGTCTACACTGTTTGTCAAACACAACACTTGATTCCAGTCCAAATTCTATAGATAACACTCTGACGCAATACTCTGACCTCAACGCGGCTATTTTCTTATATATGTGTCAAAACCACGTGGACTTTAGCAAAGAAAACCTAATACCCATTATAACTTCGGGTCGTTTGACAAACAATCGACCAAAATTGAATTTAATTGTTGAGATTTTGTTTGTTTGATCTGAGGTTTAACGTTCCCGTCAACACTGTAAAGATCATTTTGGAGACCTTGCGTCCAATTTTGTGGGACTTTTACCCGACATTGAGATGAAATGACATCTCAAGCCGTGCCACCCAATGAAACCCACAATGTGTCTAAGCAAGACCGGTCCGACTCGCACCGCATTGCCTGGGCAGGCTTAGATTATCTAAGCCGCTTACCAGTACTCGTTTGCGGGTCGGTTTCAGCTCTGCTTTGAAGCATTATGCAGCCCATCTATTTCGTCAGGCCTGATGGGCGCGGGCAGGATTAATTTTTGTGATACAAAAGTATTCGCCGGCCTTTATAGCTCAGTCGTACGCACGTCTGACTGGTGATCAGGAGGACGCGGGTTCGATACCTGCTGGGGTCGGCAACATTCTTTCGGTGAGATTGATCATGAAATCTAGCGGATAGCCAACAGGACAGTAACTTTCCCACAGAATTGCTATTTCGAGCGTAGCACACACGGTTATACATGTATATGGCTAAATATGTGACCCAACTGCGTTTGCTTTAAAATTCTTAGCGTAGCGTATACCTTGCAAAAACCCGTACGAAAAGAAACGCACTAAAACGTCAATACGTATAAAAACGTAAAAAGCAGTATAGCGCGATAATTCGCATAACAATCGGTTTCCTACGCCTTAATATATTTGCTACGTTTTATTCTACGTTTTATTACGTTTCAGGTTTTTGTTGTTTTTTTTGTAGTTATTGCTTGGTATCGCTTCCCTACAAAACGGCGCAAAATTAATGTACATGTAGTAAAGCATAGCCCGCACTACGTAACGGTGAGACTGAGGCTTTACTCCGAACCACGTAACGTAGAGGCATACACGTTTACGAAATTCGCGGATGTATGGCACAAGAGAAGACGAATAAAAACAAGGATTTTTTGTATTTTTCGTGAACGTAATGTTTGTGGGGCGACATATATAAAGGGTATTGTGGGGCTTTATATATGTATAATATATACATGCCTCATATCTGGGTTGGTATTGTGGGGCTCTATATATGTTTAATATATATATGCCTCATATCTGGGTTAACATTTTCTACCACTTAACTAGGTAAAAAATGTATAGATATAGAGATCAACGATATCGGTCTTGCGTAATGGAACTAAACAAAACACATAAAACGAAGGATTTACATTTTCGTGAACATTATGTTTGTGGGGCGACATATATAAATTGCAATGTGGGGCTTTATATATATATAGTATATATGCCTCATATCTCGGTTAAAATTTTGCGCCACTTATCTCGGTTTAGACACGACCACCCCATATCATGACCAATTTCTATATATATATATATATATATATATATATATATATATATATATATATATATATATATATATATATATATATATATATATATATATATATATATATATATATATATATATATATATATATATATATATATATATATATATATATATATATCCAGAGTGCTCGCATGCTCTGTGCTGGGAACAGAACAACTAGAAGACCATTGCCGGCCTCGCTCCACGCTGGGCACACAATATATATATTTCCAGAGTGCTCGCATGCTCTGTGCTTGGAATAGAACAGCTTTAAGACCATTGCCGGCCTTGCTCCACGCTGGGCACACTATATATTTTTCCAGAGTGCTACCATGCTCTGTGCTGGAAACAGAACAGCTATATGTCCATTCCCGAACTCGCTCCACGCTGGGCACACTATATATATTTCCAGATTGCTCGCATGCTCTGTGCTGGGCACAGAACAGCTATAAAACCATTGCCGGCCTCGCTCAACGCTGGACACACTATATATATATATTTCCAGAGTGCTCGCATGCTCTGTGCTGGGAACAGAAAAACTATTAAACCATTGCCGGCCTCGCTGGGCACACTATATATATTTCCAGAGTACTCGCATGCTCTGTGCTGGGAACGGAACATATATAAGACCATTGCCGGCCTCGCTCCATGCTAGGCACACTCTGTATATTTCTAGAGTGCTCGCATGCTCTGTGCTGGGAACAGAACAATTATAAACCATTGCCGGCCTCACTCAACGCTGGGCACACTATATAAATATATTTCCAGAGTGCTAGCATGCTCTGAGCTGGAAACAGAATGACTATAAGACCATTTCTAGCCTCGCACTACGCTGGGCACACTTTATATATTTCCACAGTGCTCGCATGCTCTGTGATGTGATCAGGACAGCTATAAGACCATTGTTGGCCTCGCTCCACGCTGGGCACACGATATGTATATTTCCAGTGTGCACGCATGCTCTGTGCTGGGAACAGAACACTTATACGTCCATTGTTGGCCTCGCTCCACGCTGGGCACACTATATATACTGACAGAGCGCTCGCATGCCCTGTGCTGGGAAAAGAACAACTATAAGACCATTATTGGCCTCGCTCCACGCTGGGCACACTATATATATTTCCAGAGTGCTCGCATGCTCTGAACTGGGAACAGAACAGCTATAAGACCATTAATGACCTCCCCCTATGCTAGGCACACCATATATATTTCCAGACTGCTCGCATGATCTGTGCTGGGAACACAACACTATAAGACAATTGTTGGATTCGCTCCACACTGGCCACACTATATATAGTTCCAGAGTGCTCGCTTGCTCTGTGCTGGGAACAGAACACCTATAAGACCATTGCCGGCCTTGCATCACGCTGGGCATACTGTATATATTTTCGGAGCGCTCGTATGCTCTATGCTCGGAACAGAACAACTATAAGTCCCATTGTAGGCCTCGCTCCACGCTGGGCACGTTTTATTTTCTTCCGGAGCTCTGGCTTGCTCTGTGCTGGGCACGCTATGTTTTCTTCCGGGACGCACGCTTGCTGTCTGCTGGCACGGAGCAACTGGGTACGTTATAGGCCCTATATACTTCCGGTGCGTTCATTCTCGGGGTATAGGTCTTATATTACTTCGTGTCTAGCACATATCAAGCAACGTAGAATGCGTAATGTTCCCAGCGTGGAGCAAGGGCAGGTTGCTCCGTATCCCTGCTCCCGTATCCAGCACAGAGCAAGCAACTGATTCAGTGTAATACATAACGAACGCAGAGTGGAGTAAGGGCAGGAATATGTCTTTAAGTTCTTCGCTCACAGCACAGAGCAAGTGACCGCTCCAATACAATATGCAACGTTCCCAGCGTGGAGCAGGGACAGAAATAGATCTTATATCCAGCGAAAGATCCAGTAGAACACGTGACGTCCCCAGCGTAGAGCAAGGCAAGAAATAGGTCTTCCTTATTGTTGATCCGTGCCCAGCACAGAGCAAGTGACCTCTTCAGTATAGAACTTAACGTGCCCGGCTTGCTTAGGGCAAGTGCAGGTATAGGCGAATGCTTCAGTATAATATACTGTATACTCAAAGTTCCCAGCATGGAGCAATGGTAGGAATGGTATAATAGTTATTCCGTGCCCAGCACAGACCAAGCGACCGCTCCTATACAATATGTAACGTTTCCAGCACGGAGCAAGGACAGGAATATGTCTCAATACGTAACGTTCCCAGCGAGGAGCAAGCGGCCGCTTCAGTAAAATATAACGTGTCCAACGTGGAGCAAGGACATAAATAGGTCTTATAGCGTGTAGCGAGGCCAGCTGTAGGTCTTACAGTTGTTGTGTTTCCTACACATTAGTACTGTCAACGTGTCCAATGTGGAGCGAGGCAAGCTGTAGGTCTCGCTTGCTGTGTTTCCGGCAGAGGAAGCGACTGCTCAGCGGGTAGTACTGTCAACGTGTCCCGCATGGAGCGAGGACAGCTGTAGGCTGAGACGGGGCGCAGCGATTCTAACGCTCCTTAGAGCTACCTTCAGAATCTGAAATGCTACTGGTGTCACGTCAAATGGCATTCATACACTAGGCTTTTTTATATAAGAAACTGAAGTGATATTTTCAGGTGGCCTCTGAAAAACTATGTTGACAGTTTTGTAAAAGTTAAAGCTTGAAATAGTCGGATTTCCTCCCTTGTAAAAGTCTAATTTTATTAAATTAAATTAAGTGTGGAAAATAGTTATTAGTGTTCAAATTATTCTTTGTTTTTACAGTGAGAATATTTTGAGAATATTTTCTGATGTTCTTGTGGCAATATTGATGAAATAGTGATAATATTTTAATTTTGTTTTCCCAAGGGTTGTGAATGATATGATGTTACCTCTTTGATATAAAGTTTTAGTAATATTTTATAAATAATTTCAGTGATATACTGATAAATGATACACTTCGTAAAAATAGGTCTTATAAAGCATTGGTTTGCACATATGTCTGCTGTTCATGCATCCGTCTTGGAAGGTCTCTAATTGTCCGTCCGTCTGTTTGTTCAGCTCGTCATTTTGGTTGGTTGTTGGGGCAATGGTAGCACTGGTAACTAGTTATTATGAATGTTTCGACAAGTTTGTTCGAATCCCGTAGGGCATACGGACGATGGGTATATTTGTTGTTAAGCCTGAGCTGGCAGACTTTCAGCCTTCTTGAAGTCTGGCCGTCTAGAACACTAATATATTTAATAAAATGTTAAACCTTTCCTTTAAAGAGCAGAAGCATTTTTTATTGTTTTTCTTTGACATAATTTTGACCCTATAGTATGTTGACACGTAGTGTTGTAAACTCTTACACGAGTGATCATTTCATATGGGATTTTATGGTTTATCACATAACGGTGTTAAATCGGGTTTTATTGCTGAAAACGTTAAAGAGAAAAATAGAGTTGTCATGGATGGCGTCGTGAGGTTACGCGTCAGTAGCCATGTGTTATTACAAGTGTGGTCGTGTGATTTTTATTACATGACGTTATCCACTGTTTAACAGCGGCGTTATGTAATAAATATATGTAGCCGGCCTGACTGAGGTGTGTCTTTATTTGCTAAATATTGTGGAGTTTTCAGGGATTTACAGGTCTCTGAAAATGTATCGAGCTATTTATCCTATTAAGTATGATTTAAGCATACATAATTTCTGTTTGAAGAAGTTTTACACATCCTTCCGATTTTGTGGTATGTGAGATAAAATGACACCTAAAGCCCCACTGCCCTATGAAACCGCGGATGTTCAAGTGTAGTGGCTCCGACTTGCAACACTTTTGCCATGCAGGCGTGGAATGTTCTAGCGGTTTATCTGTACGCCATTGACGCGGAAGCAGCATGCAGCCCAGTCTATTTCTCCTAGTCCCGATTGGCGGGGGCCCTAAGCACAGAAAAGAAACAAGAGGATCATTATGGTCCTATATCGCTCACCTGAGCTAAGAGATTTACATACTATAAACTGAAGTTTCACATGGTAGATTTCTCTAAGACTTGGTATAAATCGTTTGACCCCAGGGGTATTATCTGAACAATCTTGGTAGAGGTCCACTTTTGGAAGCTAAAAGCCAAAGATCAAAGGCCAGGGCCTTCTGGTTATTTATATCCGGGCCTTCTGGGTTCAGACAAGAAGATTTTAAAGGCTTCTCTATATAGACAAGGTGTGTTTGTGAAACACTAACATGTCCCCGGGTAGGTTCATTTTTCCTTTGAAGTAGATCACTGGACAAGGTCAAGGTCACAGGTCAAAATTTATATACGAGTTGGAAGCCCATGTCAAAAGTCACCTACATGCCAAAACTTAAGGCTCTATCTCAAACGGTTCAAAAGTTATAATAATGTAGGTCAGGGTCAAGGGCACAGGTCAAAATGTATGAGTGGGAAGGCCATTTCACAAGGAACCTACATGCCAAATATGAGAGCTCTATCTCAAACGGTTCAAAAGTTATGACCAATATTATTTTTAAAGTGTGTGTGTTTTAGATTTACGTCCCACCAACAACTAAGGTCATACGGAAACGGGACCTCGGTTTAAAGACATCCGAAAGTCTGGAGAAGCCAAGGAGGATCGATCCTGCGGTCCCTGGTTTATCAGGCGAGTAGTATAACCACAACACCACAAAGGCTTATTTGTCTTTAAAGTAGTAAAAAGGTCATGATCAAGGTCAAACAATTTTGTAGCAGTGGGAAGCTCTTGCCACAAGAAACTTATGTGCTTATTAAGAAGGCCCTACCTCAAACGGTTCAAAAGATAAGACAAATGTTAGTTTTTCTTTAATGTAGGTCAAAGGTTAAAATTTTTATATAAGTGGGAAGCCCTTTTCATAAAGAACCTGCCTGTCAAAAATGAAGGCTCTATCTCAAACAGTTCTGAATTATGGTCAATGTAATTTTTCTAAAGTAAGTCACAGACCAAGATTAAGGTCATAGGTCAAATTTTTTGTTTGAATTGAAAGCCCTTGTCCCAAGGAACTTATAAGCCAAATATGAAGGCTATATCTCAAACGGTTAAGAAGTTATGACAAAAGTTATTTGTTTCTTTAAAGTAGATCACAGGTCAAAGTCAAGGACACAGGTCATCACAGGTCCTGGTGTATGAATGTCATTTGACGTGTCACCAGTAACAATTCTGATTCTGATTCTGATCAATTTTTTTTATGAATCGAAAGCCCTGGTCTTAAGGAACTTATAAGCCAGATATGAAGGCTATAACTCAAACGGTTCAGAAGTTATGACCAATGTTTTTTTTTGTTTTGTTTTTTATAAAGTAGGTAACAGGTCAAGGTCAAGGTCATAGGTAAAACATGTTTGGTATGAGTCGGAAGCCCTTTTCCCGAGGAACTTACATGCCAAAAATGAAGGCTCTATCTCAAACCGTTCAACAGTTATGACCAATGATAAAGTTGAACAACCAACAAATAGATAAATAAATAAACAAACAGACAGGACAAAAACAGTATGTCCCCGCTATCGCTACCGAGGACAAGGAAGGCAATGTTCAGGAATCAGTACAATTAACCCATACCTCCCATCATTCACCAACAAACAAGTGGGCCCCGAGTATTTGAACAATCTCGGTAGAAGTCCACTAGATCAAGCTACATACCAAATATCAGACAAGTTTTTTAAAGGTTTTCCCTTCGTATCTCTACGGAAAACATGTGGGATCCAGTGCGGGGCCATTTTTTTGCTCCGGGACTATAAATTGAATAATCTTGGTAGAGGTCCACTAGATGAAGCTACATATTAAATATCTAAGGCCTGGGCCTTCTCGTTTCGGACAAGAGGATTCTTAAAGGAGTTCCCTATATAAGTCTATGTAAAACTAGTGGGCCCAGGGCGGGGCCATTTTTGGCCACAAGGCTATAATTTGAGCAATCTTTGTAGAGGTCCACTAGAAAAAGCTACATGCCAAATATCAAAGACCTGGAATTTCTGGTTTCAGACAAGAAGATTTTAAAGGGTTTTCCCTATATGGGTCTACGTAAAACATGTGACCCCTAAGGCGGGGCCAACTGTGATCCCAGAGCGATAATATGAATAACTTTGGTAGAGGTCCATTAGTTGAAGCTTCATACAAAATATCAAACAACTGGGACTTCTGTTTCAGACAATATTTTTAAAGGCTTCCCTATATAAGTCTTAAGACAAGAAGCTTTTTAAAGGGTTTCCCTATGTATGTCTATGTGAACCCAGTGGGCCTAACCCCAGGGCCATTTTTGGCCCCAGGGCTATTATTTGAACAATCTTGGTAGATGTCATCTAGAAGTAGCTTCATAACAAATACTGAAGACCTGGGCCTTTTGGTTTCAGACATGAAGATTTTCAACTGGTTTCCCTATGTATGTCTATGTAAACCCAGTGGGCCCCGCCAAGGGGCCATTTTTGCCTGAGGGTTATGATTTGAACAATTTTGGTAGAAGTCCACTAGAAAGAGCTTCATACCAAATATCAATCAAAGACTAGAGCCTTCTAGTTTCAGACATGAAGATTTTAAAATGTTTTCCCTATGTATGTCTATGTAAACCCACTGGGCCCTGTCCCTGGGCCATTTCGGACCCCAGGGCTTTAATTTGAACAATTTTGGTAGAGATCTACTAGATGAAGTTTCAAACCAAATATCAAATATCTGGGCCTTCTGACCTCAGACAAGAAGATTTTGTAAAGTTTTTTTCCTATATACATCTGTGTAAACCCAGTGGGTCCCGCCACGGGGCTATAATCGACCCCAGGGCTATGATTTGAACCATCTTGGTAGAGGTCCACTGTGAGAAGCTTTATTCCAAATATCAAACACCTGGGCTTCTGGTTTCAGACAATAAGATTTTTAAAGGCTCTTCCTATACATAAGTCTATGTATACAGTGGGCCCCGCGCCGGGGCCATTTTGGACCCAGGGCTATACTTTGAACAATCTTGTTAGAGGTGCACTAGATGAAGCTTCATACCAAATATAGAAGAAATATTGGAGTGTGCCTTCTGCAGCTGGTTTCAGACAAGAAGATTTTTAAGGGTTTTTCCTATAAAAGTCTATAAAAACAAATTGGGCCCCGACCCGGTGCAACTTTTGGCAAGGAATACACCACAGAACTTGAAAATATGAAGCCTATTCCTGCTATTGCTCTGCAGAGCATGCGAGCACTCTGGGAAAATATATAGTGTGCCCAGCGTGGAGCGAGGCCAACAGTGGTCTTATAGATGTTCTGTTCCCAGCACAGTGCGTGCGAGCACTCTGGAAGCATATATAGTGTGCCCGGCATGGGGAGAGGCCAACAATGGTCTTATAGTTGTTCTGTTAAGAGCACAGAGCATGCGAGCACTCTTGAAATATATATAGTGTGCCCAGCGTGGCGCGAGGCCAACACTGGTCTTATAGTTGTTCTGTTCCCAGCACAGAGCATGAAAGCACTCTGGAAATATATAAAATGTGTGTCCAGCGTGGAGCGAGGCCAACAATGGTTTTACAGTTGTTCTGTTTCCAGCAGAGAGCATGCTAGCTATCTGGACATATAAAAAGTGTGCCCAGCGTGGAGCGAGGCCAACAATGGTCTTATAGTTGTTCTGTTCCCAGCACAGAGCATGCGAGCACTCTGGAAATATATATAGTGTGCCTAGCGTGGAGCGAGGTCGGCAATGGTCTTATAGTTGTTCTGTTCCCACCACAAAGCAAGCGAGCACTCTGGAAATATATATAGTTTCTCCAGCGTGGAGCGAGGCCAACAATGGTCTTATAGTTTTTCAGTTCCCAGCACCGAGCATGCGAGCGCTCTTGAAATAAATATAGTGTGCCTAGCGTGTATCGAGGCCAACAATGGTCTTATAGTTGTTCTGTTCACAGCACAGAGCATGCGAGCGCTCCGGAAATATATATAGTGTGCCCAGTGCGGAGCGAGTCCAACAAAGGTCTCATATTTGTTCTGTTCCCAGCACAGAGCATGCGAACACTCTGGAAATCTATATACTGTGCCCAGCGTGGAGCGAGACCGGCAGTGGTTTATAGTTGTTCTGTTCCATGCACGGATCATTCGAGCACTTTGGAAATATATATAGTGTGCCCAGCGTGGATCGAGGCCGGCAGTGGTCTTATAGTTGTTCTGTTCCCAGCACAAGAGCAAGCGAGCACGCTGGAAATATATATAGTGTGCCCGGTTTGGTGCGAGGCCGGGAATGGTTGTATAGTTGTTCTGTTCCCAGCACAGGCCATGCCAGCACTCTGGAAATATGTACATGTATAGTGTGCCCAGCGTGGAGCGGGGCCGGCAATGGTCTTATAGTTGGTCTGTTCCCAGTACAGGCGATGCGAGCACTCTGGAAATATAGATAGTGTGCGTAGCGTGGAGCGAGGCCAACAATTGTCTTATAGTGTTCTGTTCACTGCACAGAGCATGTGAGCACTCTGGAAATATATATGGTGTGCCCAGCATGGAGCGAGGCCAACAATGGTCTTATAGCTGCTGTGTTCCCAGCACAGAGCATGCGAGCACACCGGAAATATATACTGTGTGCCCAGCGTGAAGCGAGGCCAACAATGGTCTTATATTTGTTCTGTTCCCAGCACAGAGCATACGAGCACTCTGGAAATATATATATACTGTGCCCAGCGTGGAGCTAGTGCGGCAATGGTTTATAGTTATTCTATTCCAAGCACATAGCATTCGAGCATTTTGGTAATATATATATAGTGTGCCCAGCGTTGAGCGAGGCTGATAATGGTCTTATAATTGTTTTGTTCCCAGCAGAGAGCATGCGAGCACTCTGAAAATATATATAGTGTGCCCGGCGTAGAGCGAGGCCGGCAATGGTTTTATAGTTGTTCTGTTCCCAGCACAGAGCATGCCAGCACTCTGGAAATATATATAGTGTGCCCAGCGTGGAGCGGGGCCGGCAATGGTCTTATAGTTGTTCTGTTTGCGAGCACTCTGGAAATATAGATAGTGTGCCCAGCGTGGAGCGAGGCCAACAATGGTCTTATAGTTGTTCTGTTCCCAGCACACAGCATGCGAGCATTCTGGAAATATATGTAGTGTATCCAGCGTGGAGCGAGGCCAACAATGGTCTTATATTTGTTCTGTTCCCAGCACAGAGCATGCGAGCGCTCTGGAAATATATATAGTGTGCCCAGCGTGGAGCGAGGCCGGCAATAGACTTTTAGTTGTTCTGTTCCCCGCACAGACATAGGCCTCGCTCCACACTGGGCACGTTTTATTTTCTTCCGGAGCTCTAGCTTGCTCTGTGCTGGGCGCGCTATGTTTTCTTCCGGGACGCTGGATTGCTCTCTGCTGGCACGGTGCAACGAAGTACGCTATATAGGCCCTATATACTTCCGGTGCGCCAATTCTCGGGGTATAGGTCTTATATTTCTTCGTGTCTAGCACAGCTCCCGCTCCAGTAGAATGCGTAACGTGCCCAGCGTGGAGCAAGGGCAGGTTGTTCCGTATTCAGCGCAGAGCAAGAAACAAATTCAGTATAATAAAGAACGCAGAGTGGAGTAAGGGCAGGAATATGTCTTAAAGTTCTCCGCCCACAGCACAGAGCAAGTGACTGCTCCAGTACAATATGCAACGTTCCAAGCGTGGAGCAGGGACAAGAATAGATCTTATATCCAGCGAAACATCCAATAGAACACGTGACGTCCCCAGCGTGGAGCAAGGCAAGAAATAGGTCTTTCTTATTGTTGATCCGTGCCCAGCACAGAGCAAGTGACCGTTTCACTATAGTGCGTAACGTGCTCAGCTTGGAGCAAGTGCAGGTTTAGGTCTTAAGTTGCTCCGTGCTCCGTGCTCCTGAATGCTTCAGTATAATATATACTGAAAGTTCCCAGCATGGAGCAAGGGCAGGAATGTATAAGTTATTCCGTGCCCAGCACAGACCAAGCGACCGCTCCCATGCAAGCACAGCCACACTTCATCTTAATTTGTGTTCACTTTGAAGTAGTATTTCTAAGCTGAAATGTTTCCAACATGTTAGGCCCTATATAGTCGGTAGAAAAGCTTTAACTTGAAAAAACTATACCGAGTTAAAATAGATTTTTCTTGACTTGAAAAAAGGTTTGGTGTATAATCAAGACTTATTTATTGACGATATGATATGACATTTTTTTGCTCACAAAACAATATATATATATTAGTCACTATGTATTTTTAAGTAAGGCTGGTGTCTCATGGCCGATAAGTATTCGATTAAATACGAACAAAAAGAACTACCACGATTAAAATAACACTCTTGAAAAAAATATTGTTTATTTTTGGAATTTATTTTTCACATTGTTGAAAGTCAAACGCAGACATTAGCTGTTTAACATGAAATAACCTTTTCTTGTGGTTCCGATTCTATTGTTGTCTCCCTTGCCAGGTTCAAGCATCAACTTTTGCTAATGATAACTTGAAAGTGACAAGATGCATGCTCTCCAATCGTATTTCTATAAAGTATAATAGGCTACATCTATATCGTTACATTAAATCGTCATAATTTGACTTCTACTCAACGGGAGCTAATAAATTGACAATGATAAATTTATATAACTATTGCTTCAAAGTATAGCTGCAACTGCAGGAAAAGAGTGTGTCCACGGTGGAGCAAATGAGGTGCCTAGCATGGATCGCCGGCCTGTCCTTGCTCCACGCTGGGGACGTTGCATATTGTATTGGAGCAGTCGCTTCTCTGTGTTGTGAGCGGAGCAGCTCTAAAACTGATTCCTCCCTTGCTCCACGCTGGGAACGTTTCGCATTCTACTGGACACTTTGACAGTACTATCTGAGCAGTCGCTTCCTCTTTGCCGGAAACATAGCGGCTATAAGCTCTTTTTCTGCACTTGCTCCACGCTGGGAACGTTACGTCTCCTACTGGATCGGTCGCTAGCTCTTTTGCTAGGTACAGAGCAAGTATAATACCTTTTCCTGCTTATGCTCCACGCTGGGAGCGGTACATATTCTACTGGATCTGTCGCACGCTCTGTGCGACAACGCCATTAAGATTGTGAAAGTGCCCAGCGTGGAGCAGTGGCAAGAGTAGGCATAACAGTCGCTCCACCTCCGGCACAATTCAAGCGGCCTGGCCAGCACAGAGCATGCGAGCACTCTGGAAATATATATAGTGTGCCCGGCGTGGAGTGAGGCCGGGAATAGTCTTATAGTCGTTCTGTTCCCAGCACAGAGCATGCCAGCACTCTGGAAATATATGCAGTGTGCCCAGCGTGGAGCGGGGCCGGCAATGGTCTTATAGTTGTTCTGTTCCCAGCGCCGACAATGCGAGCACTCTGGAAATATAGATAGTGTACCCAGTGTGGAGCGAGGCAAACAATTGTCTTATAGTGTTGTGTTCCCAGCGCAGATCATGCGAGCAGTCTGGAAATATATATGGTGTGCCCAGCATTGGGGGAGGTCAACAATGGTCTTATAGCTGTTCTGTTCCCAGTACAGAGCATACGAGCATGCGAGCACTCTGGAAATATATATATTGTGCCCAGCGTGGAGCAAGGCCGGAAATGGTCTTATAGTTGTTCTGTTCCCAGCACAGAGGATGCGGACACTCTGGATTATATATATAGTGTGCCCAGCGTGGAGCGAGGCCGCAATGATCTTTAAGTTGTTCTGTTCCACGCACAGAGCATGCAAGCACACTAGAAATATATATAGTGTGCCCAGCGTGGAGCGAGGCTGGCAATGGTTTTATAGTTGTTGTGTTCCCAGCACAGAGCATGTGAGCACTCTGGAAATATATATAGTGTTCCCAGCGGGGAGCGAGGTCGGCGATGGTTTAATAGTTGTTCTGTTTCCAGCACAGAGCATACGAGCACACTGGAAAGATATATAGTGTGCCCAGCGTGGAGCGAGGCCGGCAATGCTTTTATAGTTGTTCTGTTCCCAGCACAGAGCATGCGAACACTCTGGAAATATATATAGTGTGCCCAGCGTGGAGCGAGGCCGGCAATGGTCATAAAGTTGTTCTTTTCCCAGCACAGAGGATGCGGGCACACTGGAAATATATATAGTGTGCCAAGCGTAGAACGAGGCCGTCAATGGTCTTATAGTTGTTCTGTTCCAAGCACAATGCATGCGAACACTCTGGAAATATACATAGTGTGCCCAGCGAGGAGCGAGGCCGGCAATGGTCAGATAGTTTTTCTTTTCCCAGCACAGAGCATGCTAGCATTCTGGAAATAAATATAGTGTGCCCAGCGTGGAGCGAGGCCAACAATGGTCTTATATTTATTCAGTTTCCAGCACAGCGCATGCGAGCATTCTGGAAAATATATATAGTGTACCCAGCATGGAGAGAGGCCAACAATGGTCTTAAAGCTGTTCTGTTCCCAGCACAGAGCATGCGAGCAGTCTGGAAATATATATAGTGTACCCAGCGTGGAGTGAGGCCAACAATTGTCTTATAGTTGTTCAGTTCCAAGCACAGATCATACGAGCGCTCTGGAATTATATTTAATGTGCCCAGCGTGGAGCGAGGCCAACAATGGTCTTATAATAGTTGTTCTGTTCCCAGCAAAGAGCATGCGAGCACTCTAGAAATATATATAGTGTGTCCAGCGTGGAGCGAGGCCAACAATGGTCTTATATTTGTTCTGTTCCTTACACAGAGCATGCGAGCACTCTGGAAATATATATGTGCCCAGCGTGGAGCGAGGCCGGAAATGGTTTATAGTTGTTCTATTCCAAGCACGAATCATTCGAGCACTTTGGAAATATATATAATGTGCCCAGCGTGAAGCGAGGCCGGCAATGGTCTTATTGTTGTTCTGTTCCCAGCACAGAGCATGTGAGCACTCTGGAAATATATATAGTTAGCCCGGCGTGGAGCGAGGCCGGGAATGGTTTTATAGTTGTTCTCTTCCCAGCACAGATCATGTCAGCACTCTGGAAATATAAATAGTGTGCCCAGCGTGGAGCGGGGCCGGCAATGGTATTATAGTTGTTCTGTTCCCAGCACAGACAATGCAAGCTGTCTGGAAATATAGATAGTGTGCCCAGCGTGGAGCGAGTCCAACAATTGTCTTATAGTGTTGTGTTCCCAGCACAGAGCATGCGAGCACTCTGGAAACATATGTAGTGTGCCCAGCATGGAGGGAGGCCAACAATGGTCTTGCAGTTGTCTGTTCCCATCACAGAGCAAGCGAGCGCCCTGTTGATATATATAGTGTGTCCAGCGTGGAGCGCGGCCAACAATGGTCTTATAATTGTTCTGTTCCCAGCACAGAGCATGCGAGCGCTCCGGAAATATGTATATTGTGCCCAGCGCGGAGCGAGGCCAACAATGATCTTATATTTGTTCTCTTCCCAGCACAGAGCATGCGAGCACTCTGGAAATATATATACTGTGCCCAGCGTGGAGCGAGGCTGGCAATGGCTTATAATTGTTCTGTTCCAAGCACGGATCATTCGTGCACTTTGGAAATATATATAGTGTGCCCAGCGTGGAGCGAGGCCGGCAATGGTATTATAGTTGTTCTGTTCCCAGCACAGAGCATGCGAGCACTCTGGAAATATATATACTGTGCCCAGCGTGGAGCGAGGCCGGCAATGGCTTATAATTGTTCTGTTCCAAGCACGGATCATTCGTGCACTTTGGAAATATATATTGTGTGCCCAGCGTGGAGCGGGGCCGGCAATGGTATTATAGTTGTTCTGTTCCCAGCACAGAGCATGCGAGCACTCTGGAAATATATATAGTGTGCCCGGCGTTGAGCGAGGCCGGGAATAGTTTTATAGTCGTTCTGTTCCCCGCACAGAGCATGCCAGCAATCTGGAAATATATGTAGTGTGCCCAGCTTGGAGCGGGGCCGGCAATTGTCTTATAGTTGTTCTGTTCCCAGCACAGACAATGCGAGCACTCTGGAAATATAGACAGTGTGCCCTGTGTGGAGCGAGGCCAACAATTGTCTTATAGCTGTTCTGTTCCCAGTACAGAGCATGCGAGCACTCTGGAAATATATATATTGTGCCCAGCGCGGAGCGAGGCAAACACTGATCTTATATTTGTTCTCTTCCCAGCACAGAGCATGCGAGCACTCTGGAAATATATATATTGTGCCCAGCGTGGAGCGAGGCCGGCAATGGCTTATAATTGTTCTGTTTCAAGCACGGATCATTCGTGCACTTTGGAAATATATATAGTGTGCCCAGCGTGGAGCGAGGCCGGCAATGGTATTATAGTTGTTCTGTTCCCAGCACAGAGGATGCGAGCACTCAAGAAATATATATACTGTGCCCAGCGTGGAGCGAGGCCGGCAATGGCTTATAATTGTTCTATTCCAAGCACGGATCATTCGTGCACTTTGGAAATATATATTGTGTGCCCAGCGTGGAGCGAGGCCGGCAATGGTATTATAGTTGTTCTGTTCCCAGCACAGAGCATGCGAGCACTCTGGAAATATATATAGTGTGCCCGGCGTGGAGCGAGGCTGGGAATAGTTTTATAGTCGTTCTGTTCCCAGCACAGAGCATGCCAGCAATCTGGAAATATATGAAGTGTGCCCAGCGTGGAGCGGGGTCGGCAATTGTCTTATAGTTGCTCTGTTCCCAGCACAGACAATGCGAGCACTCTGGAAATAAGATAGTGTGCCCTGTGTGGAGCGAGGCCAACAATGGTCTTATAGTTGTTCTGTTCCGAGCAAAGAGCATGCGAGCACTCTCGAAATATATATAGTGTGCCCAGCGTGGAGCAAGGCCGGAAATGGTCTTATAGTTGTTCTGTTCCCAGCACAGAGGATGCGGGCACTCTGGAAATATATACAGTGTGCCAAGCGTGGAGCGAGGCCGGCAATGGTCTTTAAGTTGTTCTGTTCCCCGCACAGAGCATGCAAGCACACTAGAAATATATATAGTGTGCCCAGCGTGGAGCGATGCTGGCAATGGTTTTATAGTTGTTGTGTTCCCAGCACAGAGCATGTGAGCACTCTGGAAATATATATAGTGTACCCAGCGGGGAGCGGGGTCGGCGATGGTTTAATAGTTGTTCTGTTTCCAGCACAGAGCATACGAGCACTCTGGAAAGATATATAGTGTGCCCAGCGTGGAGCGTGGCCGGCAATGGCTTATAATTGTTCTGTTCCAAGCACGGATCATTCGTGCACTTTGGAAATATATATTGTGTGCCCAGCGTGGAGCGAGGCCGGCAATGGTATTATAGTTGTTCTGTTCCCAGCACAGAGCATGCGAGCACTCTGGAAATAGATATAGTGTGCCCGGCGTGGAGCGAGGCCGGGAATAGTTTTATAGTCGTTCTGTTCCCAGCACAGAGCATGCCAGCAATCTGGAAGTATATGAAGTGTGCCCAGCGTGGAGCGGGGCCGGCAATTGTCTTATAGTTGCTCTGTTCCCAGCACAGACACTGCGAGCACTCTGGAAATATAGATAGTGTGCCCTGTGTGGAGCGAGACCAACAATGGTCTTATAGTTGTTCTGTTCCGAGCAAAGAGCATGCGCGCACTCTGGAAATATATATAGTGTGCCCAGCGTGGAGCAAGGCCGGAAATGGTCTTATAGTTGTTCTGTTCCCAGCAAAGAGCATGCGAGCACTCTGGAAATATATATAGTGTGCCCAGCGTGGAGCAAGGCCGGAAATGGTCTTATAGTTGTTCTGTTCCAAGCACAGAGGAGGCGGGCACTCTGGAAAAATATATAGTGTGCCCAGCGTGGAGCGAGGCCAACAATGGTCTTATAGTTGTTCTGTTCCCAGCAAAGAGCATGCGAGCACTCTGGAAATATAAATAGTGTGCCCAGCGTGGAGCAAGGCCGGAAATGGTATTATAGTTGTTCTGTTCCAAGCACAGAGGAGGCGGGCACTCTGGAAATATAGATAGTGTGCCCAGTGTGGAGCGAGGCCAACAATTGTCATATAGCTGTTTTTGTTCCCAGTACAGAGCATGCGAGCACTCTGGAAATATATATAGTGTGCCCAGCGTGGAGCGAGGCCAACAATGGTCTTATAGTTGTTCTGTTCCCAGCAAAGAGCATGCGAGCACTCTGGAAATATATATAGTGTGCCCAGCGTGGAGCGAGGCTGGCAATGGTCTTTACGTTGTTCTGTTCCCCGCACAGAGCATGCAAGCACACTATATATATAGTGTGCCCGGCACGGAGCGAGGCTGGCAATGGTTTTATAGTTGTTGTGTTCCCAGCACAGAGCATATGAGCACTCTGGAAATATATATAGTATGCCCAGCGGGGAGCGAGGTCGGCGATGGTTTAATAGTTGCTCTGTTTCCAGCACAGAGCATACGAGCACTGGAAATATATATAGTGTGCCCAGCGTGGAGCGAGGCCGGCAATGCTTTTATAGTTGTTCTGTTCCAAGCACAGAGCATGCGAACACTCTGGAAATATAAATAGTGTGCCCAGCGTGGAGCGAGGCCGGCAATGGTCTTACAGTTGTTCTGTTCCCCGCACAGAGCATGCAAGCACACTAGAAATATATATAGTGTGCCCAGCGTGGAGCGAGGCCGGCAATGGTCTTATAGTTGTTCTGTTCCCAGCACAGAGGATGCGGGCACTCTGGAAATATATACAGTGTGCCAAGCGTGGAGCGAGGCCGGCAATGGTCTTTAAGTTGTTCTGTTCCCCGCACAGAGCATGCAAGCACACTAGAAATATATATAGTGTGCCCAGCGTGGAGCGATGCTGGCAATGGTTTTATAGTTGTTGTGTTCCCAGCACAGAGCATGTAAGCACTCTGGAAATATATATAGTGTGCCCAGCGGGGAGCGGGGTCGGCGATGGTTTAATAGTTGTTCTGTTTCAGGCACAGAGCATACGAGCACTATGGAAAGATATATAGTGTGCCCATCGTGGAGCGAGGCCGGCAATGCTTTTATAGTTGTTCTGTTCCCAGCACAGAGCATGCGAACACTCTGGAAATATACATAGTGTGCTCAGCGAGGAGCGAGGCCGGTGTAGCGTGAGATTTTTAAACCCATGAGAAAGTTAATACCAATGTATATCTGCGCATGCGCAAGAAGGCCGTGAGAAATGTCATCCATTTCCTGTTAGCTCCTGCCCCTATCATCTTGAGCCTATGTTTAAAATGCTTACATTACGAACTTTAATTAGAACACTATTTATAACAAGCTTTATTAATTTATTAATTAATTAATATTAATTTATTTATTTATTTAATTACTTTCGAAAGATACCCGTTTTAAATATGCCATAAATAGGTATTACGTGTTCAGCAAGAACAAAATATATGTGGGTACATGTATTTTCTTGAAATTATTTCGAAAACACGCCTTTAATTTAAACCCCATTAAACCCCACTTTTATACAGTTACACTGGGGTTTACAGTGGTGTATATTATTTTCATATTTCCGCTGGAAAACATAGATTGAAGGTACTCGTTAGAACCGTCTCGGCGGGGTGATTCTAACGAGTACCTACAATCTATGTTTTCCAGCGGAAATATGAAAAGTATCAGACTATTTTATCTAAAAATTTGATGGTAATGTTTCAATATATTTTTAATAGGCGTGTTTTGCAATTAATACTTTTAAAAGCAAGTTCTTCGGAAATTATTATTCTGCCTAAATAAGCCTGATCTCAATATAAGTGCCCTTTTACAACAACAACAACAATAATAATAATAATAATAATAATAATAATAACAATTATAGTAAATAATAATGATAATATTAATCATAATCCGAGGCTTAGATTAAACATGTACACTCTTACCTTTTCAGTTCTACGGTGTATTCCTAGCATTACGATAACTCGCCCGTACGACATAGTGCATTTTTCACATATCCAAAATGGCTACTTTTCTCATGAAAATCCTTCATATTTTTCTTATAAATGCCCAAAACATTGGATGTGGGTGCTCGTTAGAACCGCCTCATTGAGGCGGTTCTAACGAGTACCCACAACCTATGTCTTGGAGCAGAAATAAGAAAAATAATGAATACCCCCGTAAACCCCAGTTTTCTCTATATAAAGTGGGGTTTAGGGGGGTCTTCATTTCACGGACTTGTTCATGTGATGGCTTCCAAAGGATATTGAATCCCGTTAAACATAGGTTTCATGGAATTTAAATTTTGGCTATATACTAAAGTGATTAACATGTGTGATTTATGGTGTGACATTTCCTGTTGTCCCCTTGCTTATCAAAACACAGTGACTACTTTTCACACCTTTCTGCTTATATGGGGTAATAATGCCTAATGTCAACCAAACAGGTTTTCTCTTAACCGTTTCAATAAAAGAAAAAAAAGGATTAGAACCAAACACAACATGAATACGTCGGGCACCACAGGGGTACACATCGCAAATAGCGAGAACCCCCAATCACCTACAGAAGCAACGAAAGAAAAAGAAATAAGCACCGCACCTGCACCCCCACAAAATAGGCGGAAAACAATAATCCCAAGGAGGCAACATAACAAACACGAACCACAAGAGCTCTTAAGGAAAAACGCGGACTATAGCTCCACCGATCCTAGACCAAGGATCAAGGGTGGACGTAAAAACTCACGCCGTTAAAACAAAAAATATATTACTGCCTAATTATGGATCCCAGCACCACTGCTAAAATCCGCGTGTTACAGTGGAACGCCCGTAGTCTGTCTGGCAAGGATAACGGAACAAAACTCGGGGCCTTAGGCCATTATCTAGAAACTTTAGGCTACACACCGGAGGTAATAGCTATTCAAGAAACTTTCTCAAAAAAAGATAGTAAACCAACAAAACTTCCAGGATATAAAACCCCGGTCAGTTTCAGTAGGGAAAAGGGGAAACATGGGGGAGGACTAGCCACCTTTATCAAATCAGGACTAGATTCGGAAGAAATCAAATTTAGACACACAAAAAAAGAAATAGAGGTGGTGATCGTCAGACTTTTTGGACAAAATGAAAACATAGACATCGTTAACTTTTATGCACCACCCCAAACAAATGTAACGTCTGACGATTATGATGAAATTTATAAAAAAGTGGGGAAAAAATCAGTTTTCTTGGGGGACTTCAATGCCAGACATGAACTATGGGAGACAAACCACAACCCCACATACGACAAACGGCGAGGCCTAGAACTGGTCGAGTTCATAAATAGCACAGATTACGTAATCTTAAACACGGGGTGTGGCACACGACTCAACGTCGAGCGCGGAAGCACGAGCGCCATAGACTTAACACTGGTCAGCGCATCACTATGCCGATCTAGTGAGTGGCACGTGGGAGACGACACGATGGGAAGCGACCACTTCCCCATCCTGACGTCGCTCAACGTCACTCACAAATGCGTAACGCAGCGGCCTGCCCGACGTTGGAAACTAGACAAAGCAGACTGGGACCTCTTTAGGCAGCAACTTAAACACATTAACATATCCCTCGAAGGCACAAATATCGATAAAAGCAATGAGGATTTTGTTTCGGAAATAATGGCGGCATGTGAAAAATCAATACCAAAAACGCAACCAAAAAATAAGCATAAAAACACCCTGCCATGGTGGGATGAAAATTGTAGCGAGGCAGTCAAAAAGAAAAATAAAATATACTACAAATACAGGAAAAACAAAACAGCCGCACTTTTAGAAGAATATAGACGCGTAAGGGAGGAAACAAAATACCTTTTAACACAAACAAAACAACAAGCCTGGAGGGATTTTGTGTCTACTCTCACATATAAAACAAACTCTAAGAAAATTTGGGACACAATAAAAAGATTTAATGGAAAACCACTAAAACCGGTAGAAGTTTTAAAACAAGGAAACGCAAGATATCACGAAAACAATGAAAAAGCAGAAATCTTAGCACAACACTACCGGAAAGTCTGCAGTAACGAAAATTTAGACCCAAATTTTAGGCGCATTAGGGAAACGCAGGACCCAATAATTGAGTAGGCCGTTCAAGACGCCGATCGCGCTGGCCAATGCCGTGCATACAATGCGAACTTCTCCCACAGGGAGCTACAGAGCGCGCTTAATAAGAAAAAGAGCACCGCCCATGGGGCAGACACCGTTCACTACGACATGTTAAAAAATCTACCAGAAAAGGGAAAAAATCAACTTCTCGCACTAATAAATAAATCTTGGGACGAGGGGACCCTCCCTACACAATGGAAGGAGAGCACCATCGTCCCAATATTAAAACCAGACAAGGACCCCCACGAGCCGAAATCGTATAGGCCGATTTCACTCACATCAACCATATGTAAAATCATGGAAACCATGGTAGCATCTAGATTAACAGCACACATTGAGAAAAACAACCTCTTAGCAAATGAACAATCAGGTTTTAGAAAACATAGATCTACCATTGATCAAATCACCAGACTGGAATCCGCCATCCGAAAGGCAAAACTAATGAAACACTCACTGGTAGCGATATTTTTGGATTTAGAAAAAGCTTTCGACCTACTATGGACTAGGGGGGTCCTCCTAAAACTAAACAAATTCGGAATTCAAGGAAAAATGTTAACCTGGATCAGAGACTTTTTGACTGATAGAAAAATGAACGTAAAAATAGGTAGCGAGGTGTCCGGTTTTTATGAATGCGAGAATGGTTCCCCCCAGGGGTCGGTGCTATCTCCTATCCTTTTCAACCTATTAATGAACACACTGCAGGAAACACTTAATGCATTACCGCTGGAAATATCCATGTTCGCAGATGACGGCTTAGTATGGAAAACCGCGAAAAAACCGAAAAGTGCCATTCCTGCATTACAAAAAGCGTTAAATGCCATACATGATTGGGCTACAAATTGGGGCTTCAAATTGTCAACTGAAAAAACAACAGTGGTAGTTTACAATAGAAATTTCGCAGATACAAAGGGCATGCCCAAGCTGACGTATGACGGGCAGGAAATAAAGTACGCCGGTCATGCCAAATTCCTGGGCATGTACTTTGACAGCAATCTAACATGGAGACTGCACATTGAAAACCTGGTGTCCAGGTCCCAGCGGGACCTAAATGTGCTAAGGGCGGTCTCGGGGGCAAACTTTGGAGCAGACAAGAAAACCCTGATCAAAATGTACACAGCACTCATAAGAAGCAAAATTGATTATGGCTGCCAAGCATACGCGTCTGCGGCGCCCTCACACCTGAAAAAACTAGATAGCATACAGGCCACGGCCCTTCGAATCGCTACTGGGGCATACAGGGGAACGCGGAACCTGGACCTGGAGATTGAATGCAGCGTCATGCCCCTGCACCTGCGGAGGGATGAACTGCAACTCAAGTACTGGGCCCGCTCAAGCAGTCTTAGGGAAAGTCTCCCCATAAACGAAATGATCGCCGACACGCCCAATCATGTTAAAAGAGATAGGTTAAGAGGAAAGATCCCCTATATTATCAAAGTCCAGGACCTAATTAAAAACCATGACCTCGAGCAGGTCAAAACAGCGGAACAAACATATCCGGAAGTTTTTAACTTAAGAAGCCTATGCGCAAAAACAACACTAACGGGTGTCATAAAGAAAAATGAAACATCACAGAAAAAATGCAATGAGATCGCAGAATCACACATCAGTGAAAACTATAAGCAAGCGCTTAAAATTTTCACTGATGGAAGCAAAGATGCTGACAAAAAAGAAACGGGGTGTGCTTTCACAATACCAGAATTAAACTTCGACCAAAAATTCAAACTTAACCAGCACCTCACAGTCTACACTGCAGAACTTATAGCCATACAAAAAGCTTTGGAATGGATACAGGAACAAAAACCCGATAGTGTTGTTATACTAACAGACTCATTAAGCTCAATACAAAGCATAAACTCTGGGAATAGCACTACAAGACCAGATATACTGCAGGACATTCATATCCTAATACACAAAATTCTAAAACAAGGTATCACCCTGAACATAGATTGGATCCCCTCCCACTGCAACGTGCAGGGGAATGAGCGCGCAGACACACTGGCCAAAGAAGCTCTGACCCGGGGAAAGGCACTTGACTACCTCCCCACCCCACAAGAAGTATACGCAATCATTAAGGCCAGCATCAAAAAGGAATGGGCGCGCATATGGCAGGGACAACACGGCTTTAGACACTCGATCTGTCAGTCCTTGACCCCGAAATTGGTACAATATAGCGACAGCCGAAAGCTCGATCGCATATATACACGACTAAGACTCGGGGTCAACGGACTAAATGCACACAACATCTTCTATAGCGAGGCCGATCCATTATGCGGGCACTGTGGCGGGGTGGAGTGTGTTCAACACTACCTCGCAGAGTGCCCCGCACACGGCCCCGCCAGAAGGGAACTAAAGGGAGAACTGACAACATTAGGATACCAAGGGGAGATAAACGCGGTTTCTCTGCTCAATCTAAATTCACAGGAAATGAGGGACGCGGTCTTCAAATTCTTTGAGAAAACAAACTACCTGGACAAAATATAGGGGAAAACTAAGGGCGCAGACTAAAATTAATCGCATTGTACCGTTTAACACACCCCGTACGAGAATACATACTTTAAACCAAAATCTCTAGAGACCCGAGTTCAGAACAGTAAAAATAAATATTCGAACCGCACCTTAGACGCTACCAACCAAAAAGGGCCGTAGTGATCAAAGGGCGGCCGTCTCACAGCGAAAAGGGGAACAAAGTCAACGATAGGCGCTGTGATTGCGGCCTCGGCTTTGCACTAAGGAGTGCCTATCGGTGACAGCGATCCCTGGATCACTGTGAGAAGACCATAGCAGAACGGGGCATGGACTCACCACAAGGAAAATCCATGGCCCCGACCCACTCTCCAGAGGGGGTGTGCCAAGCGAGAAGTTAAGACAAGGTGTAGCGTTGTGGTTGCGGCCCACTGGCTTTGCACTTATGAACGCTGCACCAAAGCCCTAGCTGATCGGGAGCCACACAGCCCGAAAGAGGACCACACGAAAGCACGCCGGGACTGGGCATGAACCCACCACAAGGAAAATCCGTCGCCCAGCCCCTCCTGAGGGGGTGAGGCAAACGGGAAATCAGGACGAGATGTAACGCTGGGGTTTGCGGTCTTAGGACTTTGGCACTGAGCAGCGTTGCGTCAAAATCCTGGCTGATCGAGAGCCACACAACCCAAAGGAGAACGGCACAACAGCACACAAGCAAACAAAGCCTCTCCTTCAGGAACGCATACAGAAAAGCGGGGCAGAAATAAGAAACAAGACGCCTTATCACATCTTTTTCTTTATTTTTTCGCAACTTTCGCTTTCCATAAAGGATGTACATTATAAGGTTACCCAAACGGAATGACCTGGGGGCCCTCAAAAGGGCCTTCTGCATACCACCACGACTGAAAAACCGCATCTCACCCGGTATATCATACAGCCCTCCGTACTGCCCTTGTCGCATAACATAAAAATCACCAAAAACAGCAAATTGCGCCATGACCGTAATAAAGACAGACGGTCAAGATGGCCACATATCAATACAGACAAGGGCAATTAACTAATTAACTAGGGCATGACTTAGCGCGACCTGAAGGAAGGCTTTTAACACACACAACCACCCACGCGAAACTAAACCAACATACAACCACACTAGATAGGTAGATATAGCGATAGTTGTAGGATAGGAATACAGTAGAGAGGATAGTATAGAAAAGAGAGATCAAAAACCTGGAGTTAGAAGAAGAAGAAGAAGAGTTTTCTCAAAAAGCGATTTCAAACATTTTTATTTGTGTAAATATGAAACATTAAAAACAAGATCGCATAGGAGCGCTCGACTGCGCACGTGCGCAGGCGGACGCTTGTATGCGACCTTCATGATTATATAACAATTTGCACTAACCACTTTGACTAAAGAGATTGGCAAACGTTGTCTCGGGTCCCCAAACGGCTAGGCAAGAATACTTTTATTTCTACTATGATGCCTTCCTACACGTAGGATGTGATAGTGATATGCAAACGTGGCGACACAAAATGACTCTCCTACGGTCCCACAGAATACGACATCCTGCGTCGAGGAGGGCATCGCCTTTTCTTAACTTCAAACGAAAAAGCATGAAAGGGGACTGACCTACTTTCCACATCCTCCGCGATAGAGGTCACCCACTAACTAAAATAAATACGAATTTGGGCCCGAGACGGCGGAAGCCAACACACCATGTTACTATGTTATATGTTGTATGTACAAAAGAAACAAAACACAAATATAATCTTCAAGCACAACCTTGCAGGTACAAAAATTGTCCTTCCCAGCAACTGTGGGCGGATGGGCTTGTCCCAAAAAGGACAACAACACAAAGGAGATCGGCTAACGTTGTCTCGGGCCTCCAAATGGCTAGGCAGGAATACGCTTTCATCCTATGGTGCCTTCCTTCACGTAGGATGCGTTAATGATATGCAAACATGGCGACTGACCCACTTATGGTCCCGCAGAGTGCGGCATCCTACGTCGAGGAAGGCATCACTTTTTCTTAACTTAAAACGGCAAATGCATAAAGGGGGATTGACCTAATATGCACATCCTCCGCGATAGACGTCACTCATTAACAAAATAAATACGAGTTCAAGCCCGAGACGGCGTAGGCCGGCACTTCATGTTATTATGTTACATATTGTATGTACAGATAAACAAAAAAAAAAAAAAAAAAACAAAAAAAAAAACGACACAAAATATAAACCACTAGCTTAATCTTGCAGGTACAAAAACTGTCCTCCCCAGCAACTGTGAGCGGGTGGGCTTGCCCTAAAACGGACAACGCCACCTTTAAGGCACAAGAAAAACAAACAAAACAGGTCCGTGGCGGGGTAAGCACATCCGCCCGCATATATACTTAAAAAATAGACCACTCAACAAGATGGGGAAACAGACCAAACAATGTAAAAATGTACATACGTTACATAAATATACAAAAATCAAATAAAAAAAAATAAAAAACAAAAATACCAATATCAAAATTGACCCTTTCCTGCTCTGACACGGTTCGGCATATTGACAAGCAAAAAATTATAACGTCGAGTAGAAGACAAAATGGACCGACTGCAGCGGACTTACGATAGACACGGACGGACGGGGCTGGAGCCGAGCGGTGGTCTCCCCATTCACCGGCAACGTGGAATGGGGGTAGCACCGAACGGCTAAGGTGTAGTGCCAGAATGGATTAGTTCCCTGGGACCCCACCAGCTGACGACCCGCGACACGGGGAAACTGGAAACAACAACAACAACAACATAGAACCAAACACACACACACACACACACACACACACACACACACACACACACACACACACACACACACACACACCAAAATACTAACTTTACAATACAATACTTAAACTTAAAACAACAACAACCAAAAAAAAAAAAAAAAAAAAAAAAAGAAACAGAAGTAATAAACGAACCCAGTGCTCACTCTCAACCAATCAAAATCGGCCCGAACCACCGGGTCTTGAAGAAACAGATGGGCTGCATGGTAGCTAGGTAGGCAGGTAGGTAGGTATATAGGTAGGGTGATTGGTCTGCTGGGTTTCTTTTTTTTTTTCGCAAATTTCGCTTTCGAATAAAGGATGTACATTATAAGGTTACACAAACGGAATGATCTGGGGGCCCACAAAAGGACCCTTTTATAAACACCCGACTAGCAGAAAAATCGCAGGAAGGCCCTTTCTAAGCACACATGGTATTGCTTCTGTCCCTCCCTCGACAAATGAATACGGTCCCTATAATAGTGCCTGTGGAGACGACCATCGCTGTCCCAATTTTGCCCTCGGAAAATATGAAACGCTGTCCCACAAGTCAACATCATAGCTCGCCACGCGCATACCACCACGGCCGAAAAACCGAACCTCGCCTGGTAGATCAAACAGCCCTCGGTACTGCCCTTGCCGTTTAACATAAGAATCACCAAAGACAGCAAATCGCGCCATGACCGTAATTAAAACGGACGGTCAAGACGGCCAAATATTTATACAGATAAGGGAAATTAACTAACTAACTAGGGCATGACTATAAGCGCGACCCTGAAGGAGGGCATCAACACACAACCACCCATGCACAACTAAAACAATACACATCCACCCACGCAATGCTCAATTAGGTAGATATAGCGATAGTTGTAGAATATTTGTAGAGTAGGAATCCCGTAGTGAGGATAGTATAGGAAAAGAGAGATCAAAAACCTGGAGATAGAAGAAGAAGCAGAGTTTTTCCCAAAAAGCGATTTCAAACATTGTTAACTGTAAATATGACACAAAAAAAAACAAAATCGCATAGGAGTGCTCGACTGCGCAAATGCGCAGGCGGACGCTTGTATGCGACCTACATGATTATATGAATTTGTACTAACTACATTGCTAATGAGATCGGCACACGATATCTCGGGCCCTCAAACGACTAGGTAGGAATACAATTCCTCCTATGGTGCGTTCCTTCACGTAGGATGCGATAATGACATGTAAACATGGCGACTCAGAATGACCCACTTACGGCCCCACAGGATATGACATCCTACGTGGAGGAGGCCTAGCTAGGGGCACCACATTTTCCTAACTTTAACAAAAAATGCAGAAAGGGGATTGAACTACTTCCACATCCTCCGCGATAGAGGTCACCCACAACTAAAATAAACACAAACTTGGGCCCGAGACGGCGGAGGCCATCACACTATACTATATGTTGTATGTACAGAATAAACAAAAATCACAAAATATAATATACAAGCACAACCTTGCAGGTACAAAAACTGTCCTACCCAGCAATAGAGAGCGGGTGGGCTTGCCCCAAAACGGAAAACACCATCTTTACAGCACAAGAAAAACAAACATGACAGGTCCGTGGCGGGGCGAGCACATCCGCCCGCATATATACTCAATAAGCTGTGGGCACAGACCAAATAATGTAAAAATGTACATACGTTACAAAAATATGCAAAAATCAAACAAAAAAAATAAAAAACAAAAATACCAATATCAAAATTGATACAAAAAGTGTAGACGACATCCATAGACATGGTGCTGGCGTGAGGATGTAGAAGCGGCTGAAGCTACAAGCTAGAAGAAAGAAATGGATGGACTCTACAATTTTGTGGTGCAAATGAGCACCACAAAATGGCTAAAACACTTTGTCTCGAATCCCCTGATTGGATGTAAGGTGCATAACACGTAACATGGAAACGTGTATAGCAATCTTTAGAAACGTCTTCCAAATCGCAATGAAACTTACAAACAAAATTAACTGCTAAACGATCCCCTTAATGATAAGTTCAAACTCGGAGCCTACCCTGTTACACAAAACAACCCACACCCCTTTGCGGCAAACCGCAAAAACCCAAGGCACAGCACTGCTATAACTTAAACGCAGTGAAATCACGCAGCAAAACCTTTAGAATGGAGTTCCAAATTACTACAACTAAACTATGTTGCACCAAAACAAAGGCTCACATTGGAACTTTGCAACACATCCACAGCCCTTGAAAAATGAAGCACGCCTAACAAATAAAGATGCCCTTTAGCGACAGGACTCATGCACTCCTGAAGCAAACGGGAAGACAAAATATAAGCCCCACCGTTTCACAAACCTCTCAGGACGGAGCTCGGCGATTGGCTACAGGGTAAGGGGATGCCCGTGGGCTCGGAGACACCTGAGACGTGAGACGACAAACACGAGACGGACGGGGCTGGAGCCGAGCGATGGTCTCCCTGTTCACCGGCAACGGGGAATGGGGGTACCACCGAACGGCTACGGTGTAGTGCCAGCATGGATTCGTTCCCTGGGACAACACCAGCTGACGACCCGCGACACGGGGAAACTGGAAAACAACAACAACAATGGTGGGTGCGTGGCTGGATGTGTAGCTAGGTAGGTAGGCTTACTTTTAACTTCTTCCTTCGACGCTGTAGGTTTTGTCTGTTTGATTTAAGGTTTAACGTCCCCGTCAAGACTGTATGGGTCATTTTGGAGACGTTGCTTACAATTTTGTGGGACTTTTACCGAAATGACATCTCAGGCCCTGTCACAAATGCAGCCAATACGGTTTATAAGCATGGACGGTCCGACTCGCACCGCTTTACCTGGGCAGGCTTAGATCCTCTAAGCGGTTTACCAGTACTTGTGTGCGGTCGGATTCAGCTCTGCGTGGAAGCATCATGCAGCCCATCTATTTCTGTAAGCCCCGATGGGCGGGGGCTATCGACGCTGTAGGTAGGTAGGAAGTTAGGTAGATAGATTGGTTTTGTTTGTGTGATTGATTTGAGGTTTGACGTCCCCGTCATCACGATACAGGTCATTTTGGAGATGTTGCTTTCATTTTTGTGTGACTTTCGGTGGCCCGACATTGAGATGAAATGTCATCTCAAGCCCTGTCGCCCCATGAAACCGAAAGGATTTATAAGCATGAACGGTCCGACTCCGACCGCTTTCGCTGGGTAGGCTTAGAACCTCTACGCGGTTTACCAGTGTGCGGTCGGTTTCAGCTCTGCGCGGAAGCATCATGCAGCCCATATATTTCTTCAAGCCCCGTTGGGCGGGGGCGACAGGTAGGTAGAATGGAGATTTGCATGTATTTAGGTCTATTACGAAAACACGCAAATTCAAATAAATTGACAAAATTTTACCACCAACGAAATTTTTCAGATAAAAATCCGGATATTTTTCATATTTCTGCACAAAGCCTACATTGTGGGTACTCGTTAGAACTGCCTTGGCGGGTCTGTTCTAACGAGCACCCATAATCTATGTTTTTGAGCAGAAATAAGACAAATAATAAATAGCCATGTAAACCCCAGTTTTAATGTCTAAAAGTGGGGTTTAAGGGGATCAAAATTATGTAGGCGTGTTTGCGTTATGAGATAGGAATGGTAGGTTTGGGCTGGTAGCGATGGGTATGTAGGTAGATCTATAGGAAGGTCGTAGGCAGGATCGAATATTGTTTGTTTTGGTAGGTAGGTAGGTAGGTAGGTAGGTAGGTAGGTAGGTAGGTAGGTAGGTAGGTAGGCAGGCAGCAATATAGGTAAGTAGGTATTACGTACGTATATCGATAGGAAAGTATGTAGACGTATAGGTAGGTAGGAATGTTACAAAGTAGGTATGTTTTGTTTGAATTGGGATTAATGACCCCGTCAACACTATTTGGGTCATTTTGGAGACATTGCTTCCAATTTTGTTGGACTTTTACCTGACATTGTGATGAAATTACAGCTCAAGCCCTGTCGCCCATTGAAACCAAAAGGCTTTGGACGGATTGACTCATACCATTTTGCCTGGGCAGGCTTAGTCCTTCTAAGCGGTTTACCAGTACTCATGTGTGGTCAGTTTCAGCCCTGCGCGGATGCACCATGCAGCCCTTCTATTTATCCAAACCCCGATGGGCGGGGGCGACTAAGTCGGTATGTATGTAGTTAGGTAGATATGCAGTCCGGCCCCGCCCACCGGGACTTTAAGAAATAGATGGATTGCATGGTAGTGAAACGAATTCAACTGACGGGAGGGGGGGGGGGGGGGGCTTGACTCGATTTTACTTGGTCACAATCCTCGCCCTTACTTCCGTCGCGATTCAGACAAATAATGTGTTCAGATAATTCAAATAATTTTGCACGAAGGCCTCCTAACTCATGAGTGCAACATCTCCGTGAACACAAGACTCAAACAACCACAGCGATGAAACAACGATGAGGAAACTCTATCGGTCTCATTGGGCAGCAGGGCTTGAGATGTCATTTCATCTCAATGTCGGGTAAACGTCCCACAAAATTGGAAGCAACGTCTCCAAAATGACCTGTACAGTGTTGACGGGAACTTTAAACCTCAGGTCAAACAAACAAGCAAACAAACATCTACCAACCTTCCCTTAGGCCCCCGCCCCCGGGCCTTGACGAAATATATGGGCCGCATGATGCTTCCACGCAGACCTGAAACCGACCCGCACATGAGTACTGGTAAACCGCTTAGAGGATCTAAGCCTGGCCAAGCAAAGCGGTGCGAGTCGTCTATGCTTATAAACTCTATCGGTCTCATTTGGCGGCAGGGCTTGAGATGTCATTTCATCTCAATGTCGGGTAAAAGTCCCACACATTTGGGAGCAACGTCTCCAAAATGACCTTTACAGTGTTGACGGGACGTTAAACCTCAAATCAAACAAAACCTACCTCCCCCCCCCCTTACCTGCCTACCTAAATCTACCCCGCCCATCTGGACTTGAAAAATTAGATGGCTTCATGATTCCTTACCACCTGAGTACTGGTAAACCGCATAAGCCTGCCCAGGCAAAGTGATGTGAGTAGGACCGTCCATGCATAAAAACCTATTGGTTTCATTGGGCGGCAGGTCTTGAGATGTCCTTACATCTCAAAGTCGGGTCCCACGAAAGCGAAGTATCGTCTCCAAATGACCTATATAGTATTGACGGGGACGTTAAGCCTCAAATCAAACCTGCCTACCTACCCACCAAGACGCATATCCTTACCTACCTACTTAAATTTACCCCGCCCATCGGGACTTGAAGAAATGTTGGGCTGCATGATGCCCGACCGCACATGAGTACTGGCAAACCGCTTAAGCCCCCGCCGAAAGTGATGCGAGTCGGACCGTCAATGCATATAAACCCTTACAGTTTCTTTCTTTTCTTCTTTCTTTCTACTGATACTGCGTCGGTCATATTTGGACATTACCGCAGGTGTACATTACATACACTCCAGGTTTGCAGGATGAAAGCCTACACAGTAATCATGTAATTACGGTAGGGATCTTTAACCTGCACAGGGGATGGTTCTCCCTGCACAGGGGGTCTCCAGTTAACGCCCCGATCTGAAGGACGGTGCACTTTATTACATTCAACGCTGAAATGATGCCAATGGAGCGTGTTCGGACACCGAAATTTTATCGCCGCTGCCGGGGATCGAACCCGCGACCTCTAGCATCAGAGGCAAGTGCACTAACCACTAGGCTATCACGCTCCATATCGTTGCAATGGGCGGCAGGTCTTGAGATGTCTTTTTATCTTAAAGTCGGGTCCCACGAAATTGGAACATCGTCTCCAAATGACCTATATAGTATTGACGGGAACGTTAAACCTGAAATCAAACTTACCTACCTACCCAGCCACCCATCTACCTACCTATCTAGCCACCAACCATCTACCTACTTACTCACCTACCTAAACAACGTCGAAGCAGACGTAAACAGTAAGCAATTAGCTTGCCCCCGCCCATCGGGGCTCGAAGAAATAGATGGGCTGCACGATGCTTCAACGCAGAGCTGAAACCGACTGCACACGAGTACTAGTATACCGCTGACAGAATCTATGCCTGACCAGGAAAAGCGGTGCGAGTCGGACCGTCTATTAATAAATAAAAAATAAATAAATAAATAAATAAATAAATAAATAATTAAATAAATAAATAAATAAATAAATAAATAAATAAATAAATATTATAAAATCACTAGTAACACAGCTTCTAATTTCCTTAGATAGGCTTCTGCAACATAAAATTAAAGTTTAATTAATGTGCCAGCATAATATATCATTTAATATACTATGAGAGTTTCGATACCCCAGTCTTTTATCGTATTACACTTCTCACGGCTGAATTATCTCACACCCCTCCGTGAGGGATTTAAGCCGCTTCCGGTGCGACTGAAGAATCTCACAGGATCAATATTCTCACGCTACACCGGCAATGGTCAGATAGTTTTTCTTTTCTCACCACAGAGTATGCGAGCACTCTGGAAATATATATTGTGTGCCCAGCGTCGTGTAAACCACTTTGAGATTCTAAGCCTGTCCAGGAACCGCGGTGCGAGGCGGACCGTCCATGCTAATAAACATTGGGCGACATAATTTACAATGTCATTCCATCTCAATGTCGGGTAAAAAAAACCCCACAAAATTGGATGCAAGGTTTTAAAACGACCTTTACACTTTTGACGGGGACGTTAAACCTCAAATCACACAATAAAAACAATACGACTCGTAAAGAAACGGCAGGAATAGCCGCATGGTATATATAGTGTGTAGCTAATTCTAGTCCCGCTTGACGCAAACTATATATATTAAATGAATCTTATAAGCATGCTGTGGTAACCTTGCATTCGTTTGCAATACTTTGAGTAACATTTGTCTGCCAAAGTCAATCTAAACATTGAGCAATAGGCATACAAACCAATATATGATGCAAACAAATTCAGGATAATCAAATATAAATTAGATCGTTTACGAATTTCCATAAAATAACACGTTAAGTCCACCAAAAAAACAAGGGAAACAACTCAAATAAGTAACGTTGCTACAAGTAAAAGCTTTATATAAAAAAGCTCATATTTTGCTCTCAGACCCTCACGGGTCTAAATTCGCTCCATGTCCAGAACTGTTAACGCAAACGCTCCAGTTCGATTGCTAACACACCCAGCATTGAGCAAGGGCTGAAAAGGGTCTTATAGTCGCTCCATCAATAGCACCGTTAAAGCAAACCCTCCAGTTTGATAAGGGTAGAAATAGGGAGAAATAGGTCTTACTAAAGTCATTTTATGTTGAGCAGAGTTCAAGAGATTGCTTCAGTACGACTACTTACTTGCCCATCGTGGAGAAAGGACAGCCTAATAGGTCTAACAGTCGCTACAATCCAGCATATTTCAAGCAAACGACCCAGTACGACTGCTACGTGCCCAGCGTGGAGCAATGACAGGAACAAGTGTTATAGTTGCTCCTCGCCTAGCACAGTTTAAGCGAACGCTAGAACTCTGGTACGACTGCTAACGTGCCCAACAGCTCAGGATTATTAAGGTCCTGTAGTTTAATGGTCTCGATACGGGTGGGTTAATATGAAATTAATAAAACAACCGTTCTATTGGACACAAAGGAGTGGCCGTTCTGGGCGTGGAGGTGCCCAGCATGGAGCACCGGCATTATTGGAAAGTTCCCAGCGTGGAGCGAACGGACAGAACCTGATATACATTTAAAACTGTTTTGCAATGAAAGGCCAGGTTTTTTTTCTGCGGATACTCAGGTTTTTCAAACAATTCTTATTAACGATAGTGAAAGGGCCTAAAAACAAAACTGTTAGTAATAAAAAGTAACAATTGCGATTCGCCCCGGTAATGTAAAACAAATTGAACCAGTCTAGTATAACTGAAACTGCAATTTTCGAGCGTCTCCACGGTGGAGCAAAACGTTCCCTGCGTGGAGGTGCCCAGGATGGAGTGCCGGCATTACACCCTACTCCTTTCTTGTGGTGTTTCTTTCCCTTTGTTGTCTTGGATGGGAGATATAGGGGATTGTGTGGATTCCTGATCATTACCTTCAATTCTCATCAGAATTTTATATTTATTTTACTATGTGTGTGATGTCTAGCCTACATCATGTGTACACATAATGAGCTAGATGGTGTGAGTGTGGTGTGTGTCGGTCTGTGTTGTATGTACATGCAAAACATATAGGGGTATTTCTCAAATGCACACACAGTACAATGTTATATTATACTGAGGTATACAAGCCCTACAACATTATTCTCGAGTATTTTCATAAAACACTCATATACCCCACCCCCTAACACCCCCATATTTATTACCGGCCCCGATAGCTCAGTTGGTAGAGTGTCCGCTCCGGGGAACGGGAGGTCTCGGGTTCGATCCCGGGCCGCGACATACCAAAGTCGTTAAAAATGGTACTAGCTGCTCCTCGCTTGGCACTCAGATTTACGGGGTAGAGCTAGGACTGGTCGATCCATTGTCAGGATAATGTGACTGGGTGTGGTATCATGTAATGTGTCTGGGACATGATACTTCAGTGAGGCAGCACTATAAACGTGAGCATTGAGCTCCCTGTCGCAACCAGACACCGTCGTGATATGACTGAAAAATTGTTGAAAGCGACGTTAAACCCGAATTCACACACACACACAAACACCCCCATATTTATACTACTACTATTAATTTATGAGGTACATGTGGTACAAAAAAGCACCTTAGTAATTTTTTTGTACCTCGATATGTTGGTGTACTACCTAAAAAGTACCTCTGAATACGGGCCTCCATGGCCTAGTGGAAAAGAGCGCTGACTCTTAGTCATTAGGTCTCTCACCGCCGTAGGTTCGAGCCTGGCTCGGGCCACGTGTGAGACGCCAAGTTCTGCAACGGAAGGTCAGGTGTTTTTTCTCCGGGTACTCCGGTTTTCGCCCACCTCTGATTAACGATCGGCCCGATATGAGTGAAATAATCTTGAAAGGGCCGTTAAGAACTTTAAGAACCATTACAAACGGTTCAGAGCACATGTGCAAAAGGTTATAAGAGATGCATATTGGAAGCATGTTTCCAGCATCTTTACCTTTGAAGATGACAATATAGATCCCGATAGTCCCCAAAAGAATGGTAAAGTTAAAAAGTTTTGGTCATTCGTAAAGTCCCTGAAAAAGGATGCGTTTGGGATCACTTCGCTAAGGGAAAATGGAATTCTAAAAACAGATGCGCGCGATAAGGCTAATATTTGCAATAAACAGTTTCAATCAGCATTTACGCGTGAAACTGATGGTGAGCTACCATCTAAAGGTGCAAGTCCGTTCCCCTCTATGGGGGACATAACAGTTGACCCCAATGGGGTCGCTAAACTGTTAGGTAAGCTCAAGATACATAAGGCATCTGGGCCCGATGACCTGAATGCCAGGGTACTTAAGGAATGTAGTGCTGAAATATCTCCTGTGTTTGCCTTTATCTTCAATGAATCACTTGCCCAGGGCACTGTACCAGATGACTGGCGACAAGCAATTGTTACCCCAGTCTATAAAAAGGGGGAAAAATATGATGCGGCAAATTATAGACCAGTGTCGCTAACATGCATCTGTTGCAAAACCCTGGAGCATATATTAGTAAGCAACATCAACAAGCCCTTAGCCTTTGAGAGCATTCTTGCTGACTGTCAACATGGTTTCTGGAGTCAAAGGTCTTGCGAAACGCAGCTTGTTCAATTTTACCATGACATTGTGAGCAATCTGGATGGGGCCATAAACCGTGGCCACAAACAGACTGACTTGATCATCATGGACTTTGCTAAGGCCTTTGACAAGGTACCTCACAGAAGGCTATTACATAAACTAGAGTACTATGGGATAAGAGGATCCACACATAGGTGGATTAGCTCATGGCTCTCTGGGCGCTCACAACAAGTTGTACTTGATGGCCAAGCGTCTGATCCAGTCCCTGTTTTATCTGGAGTCCCCCAAGGTTCGGTCCTTGGACCGGTCCTTTTCTTGGTTTTCATTAATGATCTCCCCGATAATATCAGGTCATCGGTCCGTTTGTTTGCTGATGATTGTGTCCTGTTTAGGAACATATATTCTCCTTCTGACTGTCTTATTTTACAAGATGACCTGGATCAACTTGCACAGTGGGAGGCCGATTGGCAAATGAAGTTCAATGTGGCCAAATGTCACTCAATGAGAGTGTCACGACACCCTCCGGACAAGCAAATTAAGTTTGACTATACTCTTTACCAGCAAGTTTTGGAGCATGTTCAATCCGCCAAATATCTTGGTATCACCATCACTGACGATCTTGATTGGGGTCAACATATCTCAGAGATTACATCTAAAGCAACTAGGACTTTGGGATTCCTTAGACCGAACTTGGCTTTTGCACCTAGGCAGACAAAGGATGTTGCATATAAAACATTGGTTCGCCCTCAACTCGAATATGCATCACCCATTTGGCATCCCTATGTTAAAACTCAGACTCAGCAGGTGGAGAAGGTGCAGAGGACAGCTGCTCGATGGACCTGTAGGCGATGGCGAAATAGAAGTAGCGTCGGTGACATGCTTAATGAGCTAGAGTGGCCGTCCCTGGAGGCCCGTCGTGAGCAGTCCTCTTTAACCTTCTTCTACAAGATACACTCTGATTCAGTGTCTATTGATAAAGATAGGTATTTGACCCCTGTAACACTGTCGACCCAAACAAGAGCATCAAAAGTAAACGACTCACAATATCGTAGATACCAGTCCTATAGTGATGCCCTGAAGAACTCGTTTTTTCCTAGAACTATTCCCCAATGAAATAGTCTTCCCTCCTCTGCGGTGAATGCCAAGTCCACAGAAGAGTTCAAAGCCTGCACAGTGTAAGATTGGGACTCAGAGGTATGCGCTTTAGGATACCTCTGTTATGCAGATTGTAAATAGTTTTAAGGACGCATCCAGTGCCTCTTTTTTTTTTTTCTGCTAAATTCTAAATTTAGCCACCCAATCAACTGAGGTAATGGCCAGATATGACCGACTCAGTATAAGAAGATAGATAGATAGGGCCGTAAAACCCAAACCAAAAAAAAAAAAAAAAAAAAAGTACCTCTGAAAGATAGCTTCACACACCCACACAGTGAGTGTGCGTATGAGTGGTTAGGAAAAACATGCTTTTTGCTGGAGGTGTGGGGTATGGGCGATTTAGCAAGTATATTTTTGGGAGCCAGTATAATTTTAGAATATTTTTCGCTGGGGACCTAGTCACTGAGGGTTCACGTCAGGAGGTAATAGGCTAATGGAGGGATATATTTTCCATTAATTTTTCTGTTCAAATAATGGTACATGTCTGTTGTATGTATTTGTTAGAATAGCGAGTCTAATTTGTGCATACAACATTTTCTCTATAAAACAATGTCTTTTAAGGGGAATGGGTCCACCTTCAGGGGAGGCAACCCCTTCAAACATATTTTGTCCCCATATCAGTAGGGGTCAACTCCTAAAGGAAAGAATTTGCTCCAGAGTAGACTAAGAGAAGACCCCTTTTCCTGTGGGACAGAGTTTATAGAAAAGCAAACAGGACATCTCGAAAGTTGCCTCCCTTTGAAAAATGGCAAAAATATCTGCCAGGTGTACCCATCCCCCTTAACAAAAATATACCTAAATATTTGTCACTTGGAGCTATGGGAACAATTCCATAGTACTCAAGCTCAAGACTTCAAGTTCAAATCAGCCATAGTGAAACAGCCGTGGGTGTTCAAGTCGGTGATGTTTGACAGTGCATATATAAGCCTGTCCCAGGAAAGTGTGGCAAGGTAAAAGAAAAAGACTGGCCCAACATGACCTAAACTGACAGACCATTAAACTTTGAGTCAACACACGATAAACCTACAAGACCTGTTCAACCAGCTGACTCAGATAAGCCTGCACTCCACCCCAATATGACATGAGTTTTCAGCTACATGTATCTCTTTCAATAGCTTATATACTTGTAGAGGGTCAATGCAGCGGAAACTAATCAGATCTCAGAGGCACACTCATCTGTATCATGTGAACAAGTCCGTGAAATGCAGAACCCCAAACCCCACTTAGAGAAAACTGGGGTTTAGGGGGTATACATTATTTTTCTTATTTCTGCTCCAAGACATAGGTTGTAGGTACTCTTTAGAACCACCTAAATGAGGTGGTATTGAGGTGGTTCTAATGAGCACCCACAACATATGCTTGCAGTATAAATAAGAAGACTATCACGTAGCCATTTTGGTGATCTAAAAAAAAAATGCACTATGTCACATGGGTGTGTTATCATAATGGTAGGTTTTGTCATGCAATGGCTCAGTCATATTGTGATGAAACATGTTATGTCAAAAGAATTGTCAGCCGTTAAGGTGCATTTGTTACCCTTAAACCTTATCCTGCTGAATAAATTACTCTAGCCATACCCATTTCTAAGTGTCTACCAATCAAATTACTCGATATAATGTATTCATTCAATTGACAAACTGTGTAACAAACTGTTTAAATCCTGATCAGAAAAGCCATCTAATCTTGATCTACACTGTTTGCAAAGGTATGGGTTGTCATGTTCAGCGGGGTAAGGATTAAGGTGTTACCATTTCTGTAGGCAAATAAGGGAAACAGAAACAAAGGCAACACATTTATTAAGCTTTTTACTTTTTTATTTTTTTCTTAAAATATACACTATACATATTCATTTCACAATTCTTAACAAGGTAATTTTCAGCAATAACAATTACAAGCACTGATTGGTTCACATTACGAAAACACGCCTATCCAAATATACAGAAAATTTTTCTACCAAAATATGAAAATTTTCCGATATTTTTAATATTTCTGCTTTAAACATAGATAATGGGTACTCGTTAGAACCGTCTCTGTGAGACGGTTCTAAGGAGTACCCACTATCTATGTTTTTGAGCAAAAGTAAGAAAAATAATGTATACCCATGTAATCCCCAGTTTTACTATATGAAAGTGGGGTTTGAGGGCAGTCCAAATTATATAGGTGTGTTTTTGTGATCAATTCACATCTATTAAACATATTCATGACATTTATATTCCACGAATATTTATATCCATAACAAAATGAATTACTTATGGCAATGGTTTGTTCAATGAACAACAGAAAATTTGCTGTTGCAAACATCCTAAGTATTGGGACAGAGAGGCCTAAGCAAACAGTGTTCCTGATCAGGGTCTACACTGTTTGCCATTCCATCTGCACCTTTTGGACTCCTTGCTGGGTCATGAAACAAATTTGTTAAAATTTTAGGAGAATTACAGCAAGTTCTCAAAGTGTCCAAATTTTTAGGATTTTAACAGTATTACCCTTAAATGTATTTTATTTTTTTTTCCCCAAAAATTATAGAGCTCTGATTAAGCAAATGAATATCTCCAGGGCAACATTTGAAAGTGTATAATTTAAAGAAGAATGTAGGTCAGGAAACCAGTTACATAAATCTGTTGGCAAAGGGACAGGAAAATAGTTTGGGCATACATTTTCTTTTCAGAACTCGTCATTCAGTGCAAATTTATCTGTAAACTTTAATTAGCATGTAAAAAGCTAAATTTGTGTGTTGGTTTTTTTTGTTTAACGGCCCAGTCAACACTATTTAGGACATTTTTGAGCCTGTCAGTTTACCTATCCACAATTTTCCTGGGCAGGCTTATACGTTAGTGATCAACCCGTACAGTGCACATTCTTTCGCCAGAAACTGACAACTGCCCATCTTGAATCAGTGGAAGGGAGAGAATGACTGTAGAAAAGATTCCATGATCAATTGCCACAAAAGAATGTTGCCTACCCCGAGAGGTATTGAACCCGCATCCTCCTGATCACCAGTCAGACGGGCATCAAGTATTTTGAACTTAAATGACAATCCATATTTATGCCAGTACTGTTATGCTGGCTCTTAAGGATTATTTTTATTATTCCATTGCATATGGGCATGTGGGTACCCTGGCAAACAGTGCAGATTTTTTATGGAAAATTCCGTTAGCAAATAGTGCAGGCCCAGATCAGACGCCACGTTTTGCAGCACCTGATCTGGGCCTGCACTATTTGCTAACGGAATTTTCCATCAAAAATAGAATAAAGACGAAAAAATAGGTCAACCACCCCTTATATAATATAACAAATGGACTTGTCCAAAATATAGCAATGGAAGACTCCACTAGTATACAATGGGTTAAGCAAATGAAGCAACAGAAGCGGTGGGTGGGTATCTACTATCGAGTTAACATGGAAACTTGATTTTACAAATTAACTTTCAAAAATTGTCTCTAGTATAAATAGGTGTCTACTCCTACAGGATGTCTTCAACACCAAGAAAGGTCTGCGGAGCAAATTCTTTCCTTTAAGGAGAATGCGAACACCTGGAAGATTTTTTTCTGCCATTTTTCAAAGGGAGACAACTTTTTGGACTTCCTGTTCGCTTTTCTGTAAGCCCTGTCCCGCTGAAAAAGGGGTCTACTCTCAAAGGAAAGATTTTGCTCCTCAGGAGCAAATTCTTTCCTTTATGAGTTGACCCCTATTCACATGCAAGGAGCAAATTCTTTCCTTTAAGAGTTGACCTCTATTCACATGCAAGACAAAAATACTTTTGCAGGAGTTGCCTTCCCTGAAGGTGTTCCTATTCTCTTTAAGAGAAGACCCCTTTTTCAGAGGGGCTGTGTTAGCAAACCAGAAGTCACAAAAGTTGTTTCCCTTGGAAAAATAGCTGGAAAAATATGTCAGGTGTATCTTTTACCCTTAAAACAATATTCATTCATGGTTAGCATGTGGGTGGGTTGGGAAGCACTTAACTATGTTGTGAAGGATGATAGGGGTTGCGCATAATCTTTTGAATATTTAACGTAAAATTATTTCTTTTACTAGTTATTCACCATTTTTGCATTATTTGCTGGCTCCCAGCTTACACATTATCAATATTGGGAAAACAGGTAATCAGGCCCCCCCCTGACCTTGAAAGGTCAGGGGGGTCTGGCTACCTGTTTTCCCAACACTGATAACCTTCAGACTAGGAACCAGCAGATAATGCAAATAAGGTGAATGCATTTTTTTTTCTTCCAAAGTACCTCCCAACCCCTGCAAGATTAATTCTGGAATTAATTTATACCAATATTCTCACAGAACAATGACTACAATGACACAGGAATACTTCCAAAACACTAACAGCTTTTGAAACTACATTAACTGGTTCAGTATTGGACACAATACACTTTAAAGCTGGACCCAAAAATTTTGGATCAACGTTGCAAGAATACCAAATGTAACATATTTATTTGGAAAGACAGGCCTGAGCAAACAGTGTAAACCCAGACGAGATATTTAAATATCATCCTAAAACAAGCCTTTATAATTCTGACCCCCTTAAACCCCACTTTTATACAGTAAAACTGGGGTTTACAGGGGTATGAACTTTTTTTTTCTTATTTCTACTCAAAAACATACATTGTTGGTACTTGTTAGAACCACCTCGCCCAGGCAGTTCTAACACATTCCCACAATCTATGTTTGAGCAGAAATATGAAAAATATCAGATTTTTTTTATCTGCAATTTTTTTTTTTTTTTTGTGGTAGATTTTTCAATATATTTGAATAGGAGTGTTTTCGTAATGACATCGTACAAATACTTTTTGGAATAGTTAAACTTTTTTTGTTATTTTTTTTCCAAGTAACTCCCACCCTCTAGAATTAATTTATGCTGAACATTCTCGCACAAAATAAATGGCTACAGTAATACAGAAATACTTGCAAAACAATAACATCTTTAAAAGCTACACTACCGTATTTACCCTGCAGGCACCTCAACTCCTTACCATACTTATTCTAAAATTTGATCAAGTACAATTTACTATCCTATGTTGTGTTTAAGAATAGCCAGATGTGTGGCAAACAATGCAGACCCTGATGAGAGGTCACATTCTGTGGCATCTCATCTGGGTCTACAATGTTTGCTAAGGGCTGTCTGTCCAAATACATACGGTAGTTCAGTTTAGGACTGGATACATTTTAACCCTTTTTGTACCAAATGGAATCTTCCTCCTTATATATATATATATTAGGAGTTCATTTCAAAATTTAGGGGTGTCAGGTTGTGTTTTCATCAAAATTTATTTGGAAAATGACTGAACTTTTAGCAAACAGTGGAGGCCCTGATCAGACGCCACATTCTGCGGCGTCTGATCTGGCCCTGCACTGTTTGCCAGAGTACCCGTTTAGGGGTTTCTGGTACTAAATAGGTTAAAGATGGGCCCAAGAGCTTTGAATCAAAATTACGAGAATACAATATTTACCAACATATTTGGACAGATAGGCCTGTTAGAGCAAACAGTGTAAACCCAGATGAGCTCATCTACATGGTTTGCCACTCATCCAGCTATTTTCAGACACAACATAAGGTTTATTTTTTTCCTTTTTTACTCTATTTTTGACCGAAAATACAGTTAGCAAATAGTGTAGCCCTGATCAGATGCCACATTACGGGTTTTCGGGTAAGAATGAGTTATTACAGATTATAAAAATGACCATATAGGTTCTATATATTTTTAGGAACTTGTTATAAAGATCAATGTTTTGAAGAAGTTTGTGTGTACAGGCGAGCCGACAAAGACTCATTATGAAAACATGCCTATATAAATAAATTGAACATTTACCACCCAAAATGATAATTTTCCGATAAAAAAATCTGATATTTATAATATTTCTGCACAAAATATAGATTATGGGTACTCGTTAGAACCACCTCGGCGAGGCGGTTTTAACAAGTACCTACAATCTATGTTTTTGAGCAGAATTGGAAAAATAATATATACCCCTGTAAACCCCAGTTTTACTATACAAGAGGGCCAAGATGGCCCTGGATCGCTCACCTGATCTGTAGAGTAACAAGTGGGCCCCAGGGAGGGCCATTATTGACCCAAGGGCTATAATGTGCATAATGTTGAGGGAGGTCTAAAAAGCTGAAGCTTCATACCATATATCAACAAAGGCTATAATTTGAACAACCTTGGCAAAGGTCCACAAGATGAAGATACATACAAAATATCTAAGACCTGGGCCTTGCGGTTTCAGAGAAGAAGATTTTTTTAAAGATATTCCCTACATAAGCCTATGTAAAACCAAATGTCCGTGGGGTGGGGGCATTTTTGGCCTCAGGGCTATAATTTAAACAATCTTGATAGAGGTCCACTAGATGCAGCTTCACACCAAATATTAAAGACCTGGGCCTTGCTGTTTCAGAGAAGAAGATTTTCAAAGACTATCTGTATAAGTCTATGTAAAACCAAGGGCGCCGGGGCGGGGGCATTTGTGGCCCAGGGGCTATAATTTTAACAATCTTGGTAGAGGTCCACTAGATGAAGCTCCATACCAAATATCAAAGACATGGGCCTTGCAGTTTCAGAGAAGAAGATTTTTAAATATTTCCCTAAGTAAGTCTATGTAAAACCAAAGGGTCTCGGGAGAGGGCATTTTCTGCTACGGTTATTTTTGGAACAATCTAGAAAGAGGTCCACTAGATGAAGTTTCACAACAATTATCAAAGACCTAGGCCTTGTGGTTTCACAGAAGATTTTTAAAGATTTTCCCAATAAAAGTCTATGTAAAACCAAAGGGCCCCGAAGCGGCGGCATTTTTTGGTCTCAGGGCTATAATTTGAAGAATCTTGGTAGAGGTCCACTAGCTGAAGCTTCATACCAAATAACAAAAAGCTAGGCCTTGTGGTTTCAGAGAAGAAGAGTTTTAAAGATTTTCCCTATATAAGTCTATGTAAAACCAAAGGGCCCCAGAGCGGGTCATTTTTGGCCCCAGGGCTATAATTTGGACAACCTTGGTAGAGGTCCACAAGCTGAAGCTTCATACCAAATATCAAAGACCTGGGCCTTGAAGTTTCAGAGAAGAAGATTTTTAAAGATTTTCCCTATATAAGCCTATGTAAAACAAAAGGGCCCCGGGGCGGGGGCATTTTTGGCCCCAGCACAATTATTTGAACAATCTTGGTAGGGTCCACTAGATGAAGCTTCATACCAAATAGCAAAGACCTGGGCCTTGCAGTTTCAGAGGAGTAGATTTTTAAAGATTTTCCCAATATAAGCCCATGTAAAACCAAAGGGCCCCGGGGCGGGGACATTTTTGGCCCCAGCACTATAATTTGAACAATCTTGGTAGGGGTCCACTAGATAAAGCTTCATATCAAATATCAAAGACCTGGGCCTTGTGGTTTCAGAGAAGAAGATTTTTAAAGATTTTCCCTATATAAGCCCATGTAAAACCAAAGGGCCCCGGGGCGGGGGCATTTTTGGCCCCAGCACTATAATTTGAACAATCTTGGTAGGGGTCCACTAGATGAAGCTTCATACCAACAAGAGGGCCATGATGGCCCTGGATCGCTCACCTGATCCATAGTGTAACAAGTGGGCCCCAGGGAGGGCCATTATTGGCGGAAGGGCTTTAATGTGCATAATGTTGAGGGAGGTCTTAAAGGTGAAGCTTCATACCAAACAAAAACAAAGGCTATAATTTGAACAATCTTGGCAAAGGTCCACTAGATGACGCTACACACCAAATATCAAAGACCTGGGCCTTGCTGTTTCAGAAAAGAAGATTTTTATAAAGATATTCCCTACATAAGCCTATGCACCAGGCTATATAAGTCTCTGCAAAACCAAAGGGCCCTGGGTGGGGGGCATTTGTGGCCCCAGGGCTATAATTTTGACAAACTTGATAGAGGTCCACTAGATGAAGCTCCATACCAAATATCAAAGACCTGGGCCTTGCAGTTTCAGAGAAGAAGATTTTTAAAAATTTCCCTTTATAAGTCTATGTAAAACCAATCGGTCTCTGGGCGGCGACATTTTTGGCCCAAGGGCTATAATTTCAACAATCTTGGTAGAGGTCCACTAGATGACGCTTCATACCAAATATCAAAGACCTGGGCCTTCTGGTTTCAGACGAGAAGATTTTTAAAGGTTTTCCCTATAAAAGCCTATGTAAAACCAGTGGGCCCTGGCGCGGGGGCATTTTTTGGCCCAAGGTCTATAATTTGAACAATCTTGGTAACGGTCCACTTGACGAAGCTACTTACCAAATATCAAAGACCTGGGCCTTCTGGTTTCAGACAAGAAGATTTTTAAAGGTTTTCCCAATATAAGCCTATGTAAAACCAGTGGGCCCCGGGGCGGGGCCGGTTTTGGCCCCAGGGCTATAATTTGAACAATCTTGGTAGAGGTCCACTAGATGAAGCTTCATACCAAATATCAAAGACCTTGGTCTTCTGGTTTCAGACAAGAAGATTTTTAAAGGTTTTCCATATAAGCCTATGTAAAACCAGTGGGCCCCGGGGTGGGGCTGTTTTTGGCACCAGGGCTATAATTTGAACAATCTTGGTAGCGATCCACTAGACAAAGCTACATACCAAATATCAAAGACCTGGGCCTTCTGGTTTCAGACAAGAAGATTTTTAAAGGTTTTCCCTATATAAGCCTATGTAAAACCAGTGGGCCCCGGGGCAGGCCGTTTTTGGCTCCAGGGCTAATAATCCATCCACTGGTTAAGCAGGAGAAGCTCTGGTGGCCATTTTGTTCGCCCTAGCTGAACAGTATGAGCAATTTTGGTAGAGGGACACCAAACGAACATTCCTGTGAAATAATTTCAAAATTCATCCACTGGTTAAGGAGAAGAAATCGTTTAAAAGTTTTTCTATTTTTGCTCTGGCAGCCATTTTGTTCACCCAAGGGGAACGGTATGAGCATTTTTTGATGAGATTCACCAAAGGAACATTCCTGTGAAATAATTTCAAAATCCATCCACTGGTTAAGGAGAAGAAGTCGTTTAAAGGTTTTTCTATTTTTAGCTCTGGTGGCCATTTTGTTCACCCGAGCGGAATGGTTTGAGCAATTCTGGTAGAGGGTCACACAAGGAACACTCCTTTGAAATAATTTCAAAATCCATCCACTGGTTAAGGAGAAAAAGCCGTTTAAACGTTATTCTATTTTTAGCTCTGGTGGCCATCTTGTTCACCCGAGCGGAACGGTTTGAGCAATTTTGGTAGAGGGTCACCCAAGGAACCTTCCTGTGAAGTAATTTCAAAATCCATCCACTAGTTAAGGAGTAGAAGTCGTTTAAAGGTTTTTCTATTTTGTAGCTCTGGCGGCCATCTTGTTCACTGGAGGGAAATGGTTAGAGCAATTTTGGCAGAGGGTCACCCAAGGAACATTCCTGTGAAGTAATTTCGAAATCCATCCACTGGTTAAGGAGAAGAAGTCCTTTAAAGGTTTTTCTATTTTTAGCTCTGGCGGCCATTTTGTTCACCCGAGCGGAACAGTTTGAGCAATTTTGGTAGAGGGTCACCCAAGGAACATTCCTGTGAATTAATTTCGAAATCCATCCACTGATTAAGGAGAAGAAGTCCTTTAAAGGTTTTTCTATTTTTAGCTCTGGTGGCCATTTTGTTCACCCGAGCGGAACGGTTTGAGCAATTTTAGTAGAGGGGCTCCCAAGGAACATTCCTGTTCAATAATTTCAAAATCCATCCACTGGTTAAGGAGAAGAAGTCGTTTAAAGGTTTTTCTATTTTTAGCTCTGGCGGCCATTTGGTTCACCCGAGCGGAACGATTTGAGCAATTCTGGTAGAGGGTCACACAAGGAACACTCCTTTGAAATAATTTCAAAATCCATCCACTGGTTAAGGAGAAAAAGCCGTTTAAACGTTATTCTATTTTTAGCTCTGGCGGCCATCTTGTTCACCCGAGCGGAACGGTTTGAGCAATTTTGGTAGAGGGTCACCCAAGGAACCTTCCTGTGAAGTAATTTCAAAATCCATCCACTAGTTAAGGAGTAGAAGTCGTTTAAAGGTTTTTCTATTTTTAGCTCTGGTGGCCATCTTGTTCACTGGAGCAAAATGGTTAGAGCAATTTTGGCACAGGGTCACCCAAGGAACATTCCTGTGAAGTAATTTCGAAATCCATCCACTGGTTAAGGAGAAGAAGTCCTTTAAAGGTTTTTCTATTTTTAGCTCTGGCGGCCATTTTGTTCACATGAGCGGAACAGTTTGAGCAATTTTGGTAGAGGGTCACCCAAGGAACATTCCTGTGAAGTAATTTCGAAATCCATCCACTGATTAAGGAGAAGAAGTCCTTTAAAGGTTTTTCTATTTTTAGCTCTGGCGGCCATTTTGTTCACCCGAGCAGAACGGTTTGAGCAATTTTAGTAGAGGGGCTCCCAAGGAACATTCCTGTTCAATAATTTCAAAATCCATCCACTGGTTAAGGAGAAGAAGTCGTTTAAAGGTTTTTCTATTTTTAGCTCTGGCGGCCATTTTGTTCACCCGAGCGGAACGGTTTGAGCAATTTTAGTAGAGGGGCACCCAAGAAACATTCCTGTGCAATGATTTCAAAATCCATCCACTGGTTAAGGAGAAGAAGTCCTTTAAAGGTTTTTCTATTTTTAGCTCTGGCGGCCATTTTGTTCACCCGAGCGGAACTGTTTGAGCAATTTTGGTAGAAGGTCATCCAAGGAACATTCCTGTGAAATAAATTCAAAATCCATCCACTGGTTAAGCAGGAGAAGTCGTTTAAAGGTTTTTCTATTTTTAGCTCTGGCGGCCATCTTGTTCACCCGAGCAGAATAGTTTGAGCAATTTTGGTAGAGGATCACCCAAGGAGCATTCCTGTGAAATTAGATCAAAATCTGTCCAGTAGTTTTGGAGAAGAAGTTGTTTAAAGCAAAAGTTGACGACGGACGCACGGACGCACGGACGCACGGACGCACGGACGACGGACGACGGACGACGGACAAAGACCGATCCCAAAAGCTCACCTTGAGCACTTCGTGCTCAGGTGAGCTAAAAATCAAAGACCAGGGCTTCGTGGTTTCAGAGAAGAAGATTTTTGAAGATTTTCCTATATAAGCCCAGGTAAAACCAAAGGGCCCCTGGGCGGGGGCTTTTTGTGGCCTCAGCACTATAATTTGAACAATCTTGGTAGGGGTCCTCTAGATGAAGCTTCATACCAAATATGAAAGACCTGGGCCTTTAGGTTTCAGAGAAGAAGATTTTTTAAGTTTTCGGTGAAAAAAATCTATTTTTGGCTCCTGTGACCTAGATGTGCAATGGACCGGAACCATTTGAACAACTTTGAACAGAGACCACCTAAGGATCATTCCTGTGAAGTTTGGTCAAAATCCGATCAGTGGTTTAGGAGGAGATGTCGTTTGAAGAAATTGTTTACGCACGGATGACGGACAAAAAGTGATCCTAATATAAAACACAAGAGGGCCATGATGGCCCTGGATCGCTCACCTGAGTACCATAGAGTAACAAGTGGGACCCGGGAGGGCAATTATTAACCCTAGGGCTATAATGTGCATAATGTTGAGACGTCTAAAAAGGTGAAGCTTCATACCAAATATCAACAAAGGCTATAATTTGAACAATCTTGGCAAAGATCCACTAGATAAAGCTACACACCAAATATCAAAGACCTGGGCCTTGCGGTTTGAGAGAAGAAGATTTTTTTTCAAGATATTCCCTATATAAGCCTATGTAAAACCAAATGGCTCCAGGGCGGGGGCATTTTTGGCCTCAGGGCTATAATTTAAACAATCTTGGTAGAGTTCCACTAGATGAAGCTTCATACCAAATATCAAAGACCTGCACCTTACGGTTTCAGAGAAAAAGATTTTTAAAGATTTTCCCTATATAAGCCTATGTAAAACCAAAGGGTCCCAAGGCGGGGGCATTTTTGGCCCCAGCACTATAATTTGAACAATCTTGGTAGGGGTCCCCTAGATGAAGCTTCATACCAAATAACAAAGACCTGGGCCTTACGGTTTCAGAGAAGAAGATTTTTAAAGCTCTTCCCTATATAAGCCCATGTAAAACCAAAGGGCCCCGGAGCGGGGGCATTTTTGGCCCCAGCACTATAATTTGAACAATCTTGGTAGGGGTCCACTAGATGAAGCTTCATACCAAATATCAAAGACTTGGGCCTTGGGGTTTCAGAGAAAAAGATTTTTAAAGATTTTCCCTATATAAGCCCATGTAAAACCAAAGGGCCCCAGAGCGGGGGCATATTTGACCCCAGCAATATAATTTGAACAATCTTGGTAGGGGTCCACTAGATGAAGCTTCATACCAAATATCAAAGACCTAGGCCTTGTGGTTTCAGAGAAGAAGATTTTTAAAGATTTTCCCTATATAAGCCAATGTAAAACCAAAGGGCCCCGGGGCGGGGGCATTTTTGGCCCCAGCACTATAATTTGAACAATCTTGGTAGGGGTCCCCTAGATGAAGCTTCATACCAAATAACAAAGACCTGGGCCTTACGGTTTCAGAGAAGAAGATTTTTGAAGCTCTTCCCTATATAAGCCCATGTAAAACCATAGGGCCCAGGAGCGGGGGCATTTTTGGCCCCAGCACTATAATTTGAACAATATTGGTAGGGGTCTACTAGATGAAGCTTCATACCATATATCAAAGACTTGGGCCTTGCGGTTTCAGAGAAGAAGATTTTTAAAGATTTTCCCTATATAAGCCCATGTAAAACCAAAGGGCCCTGGGGCGGGGGCATTTTTGGCCCCAGCACTACAATTTGAACAATCTTGGTAGGGGTCCACTAGATGAAGCTTCATACCAAATATCAAAGACCTGGGCCTTGTGGTTTCAGAGAAGAAGATTTTTTAAGTTTTTGGTGAAAAAAATCTATTTTTGGCTCCTATGACCTAGATGTGCAACGGACCGGAACCATTTGAACAACTTTGAAAGGGGAACACCTAAGGATCATTCCTGTGAAGTTTGGTCAAAATCCAATCAGGGGTTTAGGAGGAGATGTCGTTTAAAGAAATTGTTTACGGACGGACGCACGGACGCACGCACGCACGGACGACGGACGAAAAGTGATCCCAAAAGCTCACCTCGTCACTACGTGACGGTGAGCTAATAAAAGAGGGCTTTAAGGGGGTCAAAATTATATAGGCATGTTTTCGTGACATTGTAGGATTTGGAATGTACAAAATTACTGAACATCTCAATTTAAACTTCCACACACATGACAGCACACATTGCTTTAAAAACAAATATTTTCTCAATAAATATATATAAACAGATTGCACATAAACGCCCATTACATGAGCACATCTAATGGGACTGTCTGAGCCACAACAGACAATTTTTTCTTTGGACATCATCAGGTTAACAAGTCCATGTGAGCCTCGCCAAGCGAATTTGTGTCTGAGCATTCCGTCATAACAAATTTTAACTGTGCATGCCCAGCCATTCTGAGGGGCCAGGGATATGGCTTTCTGTCTGAAGGTTCCTCTTGATTCACTGCTTGTATGAGCGAGCAGCGAAGGTTCTGGCGAGACTGCGCGGATGCGCAGGCTCGCCTGAACCTTCTCTGCTCGCATAGGTCATAAGTACCAAAATCGCTTGACAGGGCCCATGTAATGAACATCCTATAAACTTCACTTTATACAGAAAAAAATTGGGTTTTTACATGGGTATGCATGATTTTTCTTGCTCCAAGACATATTTTGTGGGTACTCATCTTCAGGTGGTTCTAACAAGCACCAACAACCTACGTTTGAGTATAAACAAGGAAAACATCACAAAAATTCATCAGAAAGAAAGATTTTTGAAGATAAAAATTATGAAAGAATGTACAAGTATTGTCATAGGGATGTATAATCGCAACCATTGCAAGAACAAACCCGTGCAACACAGTACATTCTTTCATATCTATAAAAACGTTACTTTTCTGATGAAAATCTGTGATATTTTTCTTATTTATACTGCAATCATAGGTTGTTGGTGCTCGTAAGAACTGCATGATTGAGGTGGTTCTACCCAGCACCCACAACCTATGCCTTGGAACAGAAATAAGAAAAATAATATATACCCCTGTAAATTCCAGTTTTCTTTACATAGACTGGGGTTCAGAGGGGTGTCCATTGCACAGACTTTTTAACATGATGTGTACAGATAAGACACAGATCAGCCTGTACAACTGAACATGCTTAGTAATCCATGGATGTTCATGCAATCAAGTAAACCAGTCCGTGAAATGAACACCCCACTAAACCCCACTTCATATTTCATATAGAGAAAACTGGGGTTTACATTATTTTTCTTATTTCTGCTGCAAGACATAGGTTGTGGGTACTCGTTAGAACCGTCTCACTGAGACGGTTCTAACGAGCACCCACAACCTATGTTTAAGAAACATGTCACAGGTTTTCATAAGAAAAGCAGCCATTTTGGAGATACAAAACAATGGACTATGTTGCATGTGTGTGTTTCCTAAGACACAGTTTTGCCAAACATGCCATACTTGCAAGGTAATAATAAGATGCATACCCAGTATTTTGGCTCCTTTGTAAGAAATATTAACCCTTATCTTGCTGTTCACGACAACCCCTATCTTTGCAAACAGTGTAGATCCAGATCAGATGGCTTCTGAAGAAGCCATCTGATCAGGATCTACACTGTTTGGCATTCAGTTTATGAATTTGTAGCAATAAATTACATCCAGTAATTTGATTGGTTGATAGACAGAAATGGGTGTGGCTTAAATGAATATTCAGCAAGAGAAGGGTAAATGTACATGTACCACACAACATGCACTCATCCAACGACAACTTGTATGTCAGTATATCCACACAGTCAATAAGCTTGTTGCTTGCTTGAAAATGAATGGATTCATACATCAAGTAAACCCCGCCCATCGGGGCTTGAAGAAATAGATGGGCTGCATGATGCTTCCATGCAGAGCTTTAATGACCACACACAAGTACTGGTAAACGGCTTAGAGGAACTAAACCTGCCCGGGCAAAGCGGTGTGAGTCCATGCTTTTAAACCCTATTGGTTTTCATTAGGCCACAGGGCTTGAGATGTCACTTAATCTCAATGTTGGGTAAATGTTCCACAAAATTTGAAGCAACGTCTCCAAAATGACCTATACAGTGTTGATGGGGATGTTAAACCTCAAACCTTTGTTACCTTTCTCGCATATGCTGACTAAATAAATATGGTCCCTTTACAAATAACATAGCTATTTTCAACAACACACCTGTGTTAAAAATATGCTTTCTTTCACGTAACTGTACCAAAATCACTTTTCCCGTGACTTTTTTTCTCCGACAAACATAGTTGTGGGTGCTTGTTGGAATCAGCTCAATGAGGTGGTTCTAAAAAGTATCTATGATCTATTATTGTGCTTGTTAGAATGACATTACAATAACACACCCGTGCAATATACAGTTGAACTTCAATGGCTCAAACACCCTTGGGACCTCGAAAATCTGTTCGAGACAGGGGTCGTTCGAGCCACTGAGGGTTACTGTCAGGAGGCATAACGAGATACTTTTACACATCTTTTCGGTGTTCGATAACGGATATGTATGCTGTGTGTACTCATTAGAATCGCCTCATTGAGGCGATTCTAATGAGTACACACAGCATACATTTGCAAGATAAAAGACTAAAATCTCCTTAATTATCCCCCACTGTTTTTTATGTAGAGGATTTCGCTAGGGGCTCGAGAACGGGTTCGACTCGTCCATGGTAAACGAGCCATTGGTGTTCGAGCCATCGAAGTTATACTGTAGTACATTTATTCATAACTCCAAAATGGCTATTTTCTAATGACACTCTGATATTTTTCTTAATTATACTGCAAACATAGGCTTCAGGTACTCATTAGAACCACCTCACTGAGGCTGTTCTAACAAGTACCCACAACCTATGTCTTGGAGTTGAAATAAGAAAAAGTACTTATTACAGACTTGCTGATATAAGGACTCCATCATAGAATGAGATGGACGTCTCTTTGTCTAACAAATATATGAACATATTAAAATGGCTGATTATGTACCCTTAAAACTGGTCCCCACTTATACATACACAAACTATCTTCTAAACTTATACTCGATTACAACCAGCAATGCAAATACGGTGAAACTTTGACCATTTGTTTACCATGGCTTTAAGGGAATTCATTCCAGATATCCACATACATAAGGGCAATTTTGGGATGTTTTTCAATTTTTGTCTTGAAAATACCCATTAGAATCTCCTTGAAATATTGTGTCTACCCATTAGAATTACCAGTTGTGTACCCACTAGAATCACTTTTAAATGTATATTTGTATCCATTAGAATTGCCTCAGTGAGGCAATTCTAATGGGTACACAAAACATACCCGTTGAACACACAACATACCTTACATTTTATAGAAAATTGCAAAGATATACAGTAAAATTCATATATTAAGACCACCTTTGGGACGGTTCAAAAGTGGTCTTAAGACCACTTTTGAACAGTCCCAAAGGTGGTCTAAGACCATTTTTGAACAGTCCCAAAGGTGGTCTCTTAATAGGGGAGACTGGATGTAGAAAACACCAAGGAATGTATAACTAAAAACTTCTCAATAACCTTTTAAAAGCAGATTTAGTCTTTTTTAGGTGGTCTTAATAGCTGAATTTCACTGTACTTATCAGTAAGTCAGACCCATGACCTAGCACTGTTATTAACCCTCAGTGGCTCAAACTACCCCAATTTAGAACAGATTTTCATAGTCCCAAAAGGTATTCAGGCCACTGAAGAAGGACAGTATTAGTATTTTCAATAGGGGTATGACATACATGTAATATCAAGTCTTGTCATACAAACTGTACATACACAAGACATATTATAATTCACCATTACTCAGTGACATATTTCTTGCATTAACCCTTATCTTGCTGAATATTCATTTAAGCCACACCCATTTCTGTCTATCAACCAATCAAATTACTTGATGTATTTTATTGCTACAAATTCATTAACTGAATGCCAAACAGTGTAGATCCTGATCAGATGGCTTCTTCAGAAGCCATCTGATCTGGATCTACACTGTTTGCAAAGATAGGGGTTGTCGTGAACAGCAAGATAAGGGTTAAGGGGAATATACTTTTAATAGAGGCAATTCTTTCAACAAATATTTTTGCTTCCTTGCTAAAAATGGTCTACTCTTTAAGGAAAGAATTTGCGTCTGAGAAGCAAATTCTTTCCTTTAGGGGTAGATCCCATTCTAGAAGAGACCTGATTTAACAGAAAGCAAACGGGAAGCCCCTACAGTTGTGTTGGATGCTTTAAGGGTAAAAATTATTGCACAAAGCCGTGGTTATTATAACTCCTTGTAGCATTACACAAGAATATATCACTGCATTGTCTGTGCTTAAATTCTGAATATATCTGACCTAAACATAATTTATTCGATAGCAGATTATACCTTTCTAGTTTTTTATTAATTTTTCCCCAATTACAGTATGACTTGTGACAAATGGATTTAAAAGAGGATATTTGAATGATAAATTTTATAAAACACTGCCTGCAAGCCATATAGATCACCATGACGACCATTGTGGTGGCTGGATATCATGGCAGCATCCATATTCACCTTATTTGCATTATCTGCTGGTTCCTAGTCTGAAGGTTATCAGTGTTGGAAAAACAGGTAACCAGACCCCCCTGACCTTGAAAGGTCAGGGGGGTCTGGTTACCTGTTTTTCCAATATTGACAATGTGCAAGCTGGGAGCCAGCAAATAATGCAAATATGGTGAATTATTTCACTCATAACGCTGTCAAAATATGCACTACAAAGGCAATGTTTCTGTGTGTATGGGGGTGGGGGAGGGGGTGATAATATAAAGTACAAGGTTCTAATGAAATCAATGAGCTACCTAAGAATTTACCTTTTCTGAATTTAACATAGGTGTCCACACTGATCAAACTTGTCAAATTTAACTTTTACATCTATCAGATGTGAAACTGTTTCAGCAAACACATAGCCTGTATCCAAATGAAGCCTGTATCCAAATGATGAGTTTTTGTCAAACTTCACTATCATGTGGAGAAGCCTCCGTGGTGCAGTGGTTACGCTACTCGCCTTGTAAACCAGGGATCGCAGGATCGATTCCGGGCTTCTCCAGACTTTCGGATGAGTCTTTAAAACCGAGGTCCCGTCTCCGTATGACCTTAGCTGTTGGTGGGACGTAAAACTCAAACACTCACTCACTCACTATCATGTGGACACAGCCATAGGTCATGTAACCAGTAAAACTCCAAGGCCCAGGTTTTCAAAGCACTGTTACCTTAACCAGCTCACTAGTCGTCAAAATGTTCACTGTTCTATGATTTTATTATAGGTAAAAGAGTGTTATTTTTGCTGAAAAAATGTGAGCAGCTTTTGTATTTGCAAAATCATGGTGCAGGAAACTTGAGAACATTATTTTGTGTACATCTTAAGACGCTGAGAAAAACTACATCTGAAAATGTTGTCTGCTTATGTCGTCTGCTGGAATTTTTAGATTTTTACAAACTTTTTAAAATTATTTTTGCATACAGGCAAACAGTGTGGGCCCAGATCAGACTGCTCAGGAGCAGTCTGATCTGGGTCCACACTGTTTGCAAAAAATTACTTTTAAGTTAACCGGCAGACAGCAAAGCAGACAACAATAGTCGTGACTGGCATTTTATGGGTTGAAGTTTTTTTCTTTTTTTGATGAGGCAATAGCTATACATCACTTGATCACAGCAGACATTGATAGATTACAGATATTTGGTGGGGTACAGGTTAAGTAGATTATTTGGTATTATGATCAATAATGTTAACCCACTGTATGCTAGTGAACTCTTCCATTACTATATGTTGGACAAGTCCATTTGTCATATAAGGGGTGTCAGGCCTATATATATATTTTTTTTTTGGGGTTCTTTTTCTATTTTTGATGGAAAATACTGTAAGCAAATAGTGCATGCCCTGATCTGGGCCTGCACTGTTTGCCAGGGTACCCCTTTAGGGGTTTCCCGCATGCAATGGGTTAAGATCAGCTTCATAGTTTCACTTAACCCTTGCCCTGCTGAATATTTAAATATGCCACACCCACTAATGAGTATCAATCAATTAGATTACTTGATGCAAATCATTGCAACAAATTCATAAACTGAAAGTCAAACAATGTAGATCCTGATCAGATGGCGTCTTCAGAAGCCATCTGATCTGGACCTGCATTGTTTGAAATCAGACATATCCGGGCTCAGCACGACAAGGGTTAATGGAGGTGAGCCTACTTTCATGAAAGGGTTGTTTCCCTTTAACCCTTGTCCTGCTGAATATAACAATCCCTACGTTTGCAAACAGTGCAGATTCAGATCAGATGGCTTCTGAAGAAGTCATTATGCAAACACCCCAATACAAATACATTGCCACCTTTATCGCCGAAAAAATGAAAATTGTTAGATGAAAAATTGTGATTTTTTTCTGATTTCTGCTCAAAATATAGATTGTGGGCACTCGTTAGAACCGCCTCGATGAGGTGGTTCTGACGGGTACCCACAATCTATATTTTAGAGCAGAAATAAGAAAAATAAGGTTTACCCCCCAAAAACCCAAGTTTTACTATATAAAAGTGGGGTTCAAGGGGGTCAAAATTATATAGTCGTGTTTTCTTGATGCATCTGATCTGGATCTACACTGTCATTCAGTTTGTGAATTAAACGAGTGCCTTTGTGACTGTGGGTAACTGTACTGACTCTTAATCATTAGGTCTCTCACCACTGTGGTTTGAGCCTTGCTTGGGTCACGCAAGATGCCTAGTAGTGCAACAGGTCAGGTGGTTTTTCTCCGGGGTACACTGGTTTTTGCCCACCTTTGATAAACAATCAGCTAAGTAAAATAATCTTGAAAGGGCCATATAACAAACCCTCCCACCTAATCATCATGAAACCACACCTATATAATTCTGACCCCTTCAAACCCCACTTTTATGTAGTAAAACGTGTGTTTACAAGGGTATATATTATTTTTCTTATTTCTGCTCAAAAAACATAGATTGTGGGTACTCAGTAGAACCGGTTCTAACGAATTCCCACAATCTATATTTTGAGCAGAAATTAGAAGAAAATCAGATTTTTTTTATCTGAAAATGTTCATTTTTTGGTGGTAAAATTTCCAATATGTTTGAATAGGCCTGTTTTCTTGATGCATAATAAAAACAAAAGTGTTTGGTTGATAGTCAAATGGGTGTGGCAAAATTAATTATGAATCAGGACAAGGGTTTTAAAGGTGCATTATTGAGCTACCGGGTCTCAAATTTTTTTTTCTGGTTTTTATCTTCAATTCATACTCCTTTGTCATGTGTACACTTTTGGAGCCAAATACAGCTTCAGAACTTTGTGAAAATGGTTGTTTTCATACATGTTTACCCTTCGCTCTAAACATGTGTTCAGAATATCTGTTCTAAAAATAAATCTGTCACTTTACACATACATGGCGACAGTATGGTCTCTGAGGGCCCTGGTTCGCTCACCTGTGTGTCACTGTCTTGAGTACATTCTATTTTTAGCTCTTGTGGCCATCTTGTTCATCAGCAGAGTGATTCTAGCTTATTTGGTAGGGAGTAACCTAGGCAACATACCTGGGAACTTTGAATCAAATTGGCCTTAGTGTTTAGGGGGAGTTTCCGTTTGAATCAAATTTACAATATTTTTCTATTTTTACCTCCGGTGGCCATTTTGTTCATCTGAGTGGGATTGTTTTAGCCTTTTTGGCTGAGGATAATCTAAGCAACATTGTCGCAAGGAACCTACATGCTAAATATGAAAGCTGTATCTCAAATGCTTTAAAAGTTATGACAAAGCAGGTCAAAGGTCAAGGTCATAGGTCAAAAGTTTTGAATGGCTGAGAAAACCTTGTCACAAGGAACATGCATGCCAAATAAGAAGGCTCTATCTCATATGGTTCAAAAGGTATGATAAAGTTGATCACAGGTCAATGTCACAGGTCAAATCTTTTTGAGTGGAAAGCCCTTGTCAGAAGGAACCTACATGCCAAATATGAAGGCTCTATCTCAAACGGTTCAAAATTTTTGACAAAATAACCTACTGATCTACTTTTTGATTTGACATGACCAATATTCAAACTTAACCGAGATATTGTCCAGATGATCATTCTGAGCAAGTTTTATGATGATTTGACTGAAACTGTGGCCTCTTAGAGTGTTCAAAACGTTTTTCTATGATTTGACCTGCTGACCTACTTTTTGACCCGACATGTCCCATATTCAAACTTGACACAGATATTGTCAAGATGATCATTCTGAGCAAGTTTGATGATGATCAGACCAAAACTTGGGCCTCTAGTGTGTTCACAATGTTTTTCAACAATCTGACCTACTGACCTACATATTGACCAGACATGACCCATATTCGAAATTAACCGAGATATTGTCAAATGATCATTTTGAGCAAGTTTGATGATGATCGGACCAAAACTGTAGCCGCCAGCGTGTTCAGAGGGTTTTTCAATGATTTGACCTACTGACCTACTTCTTGACCCAACCTGACCCATATTTGAACTTGACTGAGATATTGTCAAGACGATCATTCTGGGCAAGTTTGATGATGATGGGACCAAAACTGTGGCCTCTAGTGTGTTCACAAGCTTTTTCTATGATTTGACCTACTGACCTACTTTTTGACCTGACATGACCTGTATTCAAACTTGACCCAGATATTGTTAAGACTATCATTCTGAGCAAGTTTGTTGATGATCGGACCAAAACTGTGGCCTCTAGTGGGTTCACAAGGTTTTTCTCTGATTTGACCTACTGACCTACTTTTTGACCCTACAAGACCCATATTCGAACTTGCTCGAGAAATTGTCAAGATAATCATTTGAGCAAGTTTCATGATGATCTGACAAAAACTGTGGCCTCTAGTGTATTCATAAGGTTTTTCTATGATTTGACCTATTGACCTACTTTGTTACCCGACATAACCAATATTCGAAGTTGACCGAGATATTGTCAAAATGATCATTCTGGGCAAGTCTGATGATGATTGGACCAAAACTGTGGCCTCTAGTGTGTTCACAAGGTTTTTCTATGATTTGACCTACTGACCTACTTTTTGACCCGACATGACCCGTATTCAAACGTGACCGAGATATTGTCAAGATGATCATTCTGGGCAGGTTTGATAATGATTGGACCAAAACTGCGGCCTCTAGTGTATTCACAAGGTTTTTCTATGATTTGACCTACTGACCTACTTTTTGACCCGGCATGACTCATATTCAAATGTGACCAAGATATTATTAAGATGATCATTCTGAGCAAGTTTGATGATTGGACATAAATTGTGGCCTCTAATGTGTTCAGAAGGTTTTTCTATGATTTGACCTACTGACCTACTTTTTGACCCGACAACACCCATATTCGAACTTGACTGAGATATTGTCAAGATGATCATTCTGGGCAAGTTTGATGATGATCGGACCAAAACTGTGGCCTCTCGTGTCTTCACAAGGTTTTTTTTCTGATTTGACCTACTGACCTACTTTTTGACCCGACATGACCCATATTCGAACTTGACCGAGATTTTGTGGTCGTACAAATTGTGTGCAAGTTTAGTTAAAATCAAATCTCAAATGAAACATCTATCATGCAGACAAGACCAAAATAGGCAATTTTTGCCCTTTCAGGGGCCGTAACTCCGTAACACATGATGGGATATGGCTGGTTCAAGAAAGGAACCCAGATCTCATGGTGGTACAAGTTGTGTGCAAGTCTGGTTAAAATCAAATCAAAAATGAAGATGCTATCATGCGGACAAGACCAAAAAAGGCAATTTTTGGCCTTTCAGGGGCCGTAACTCCATAACACATGATGGGATATGGCTGGTTCAAGAAAGGAACCTAGATCTCATGGTGGTACAAGTTGTGTGCAAGTCTGGTTAAAATCAAATCATAAATGAAGATGCTATCGTGCGGACAAGAAATTGTTTACGCACGCACGGACGCACTGACGACGGACAAAATGTGATCACAAAAGCTCACCTTGTCACTACGTGACAGGTGAGCTAAAAATGCTGGCTATATGTATTTTATTTTTGGAGGCATTCTTTCCAGATAGCTCAATAATGCACCTTTAAGAAGTCCAGAGGTGCAGGGTTTCAGCAATAAATATTTAGAACAGGAATTTTTTAAGTAAATATGTATAGAGGAATTTTTCAATAAATATAAACTTTTGAGTTTGCGTAACTCTTCTTTTAAATGAACACAGTTTAGGATTTATAAACAGCCAAGGATTGGCCATATTTTACAGCTAATGTTTAAACTATAAAGATATGACGTAAAATATTTTTGAGCTATTAAATTCTCATATGTAGGAAAGTAAAGAGTATTTATTCTGAGATAAGTTAAATGCTTTGGTATAATTTTGAGATATATCCAACTTTCTAAATTACTGATAAAAGTATATTTGGTATGTACATGCATTTTAATGGCACTGGATCATGACTATGTGACTAGAATGAGCTAGCGTTTAGCATTTTCTGACATATGCTGCAAGTCCCACCAACTAATAGGGCCAGACAAATTTCTTCTTGCATGTAACTACGGTAATGATCCAAAGTACGGGGCTAGATAGGCCTGAGCATACAGTGGAGACCCAGATCAGATTGCTCACGAAGGATCAGTCTGATCAGGGTCTACACTCTTTGTCATTCCATCTGCACCTTTCGGACTCATTGCTGGATCATGAAACAAATTTGTTAAAATTTTTGAGAACTACAGCAAGTCCTAAAGTCATGCAAAGTTTTAGGATTTTGACAGTACCTCAAAGTCTGTATACATGTCTGGGAGTAGCAAAGGTTCTGACCAGACAGCACTTAAGTGCAGTCTCGCCTAAGCCTATGCTGCTGGTCTATGCAGTAAGTACTTTTTTCTCAAGTGCTGGCTCATTTTATTAAGGAGAATAGGAACACCTGGTAGATTTTTTCTGCCATTCTTCAAAGGGAGACAACATTCAGGACTTCTTGTTCCCTTTTCCATACACCCAATCCCACTAAAAAGGGAGTCTACTCTTAAAGGAAAGAATTTGCTCCTCAGGAGCAAATTCTTTCTTTTAAGAGTTGACCCCTATTGACATGGAAGACAAAAATACTTTTGCAGGAGTTGCCTCCCCTGAAGGTGTATCCATTTCCCTTAAACTGTACTGAAACTTCATTGACTCAAACATTTAAGACTTATTTACTATGGCTGATTCAAACCTGCTCTTGAATGCCTAAGGAATTCTTCCCACCATAGTTTCAGAGTGAGTTTGTGTTTGACTTTTACATCTCACCAACAGCTGAGGTCATATGGAGACGGGACCTTGGTTTAAAGACTCATCTGAGTCTGAGGAAGCCCCATAGCTTCAGGAAACAAATATATAGGGATACTAAAGGAGGGTATTTCTTCCTTCCTTCCTTCAATGCTTCCTTCCTTTTTTTTGTTATTACAACCCTTTCAAGAATATTTCCCTGATACTGAGTCGAGCGTTATTTCATCCTGAAAATTTGCTGTGACTATGTGCTCATTAGAATAGCCTCCATTACAAGAAAACAGCACACCAATTATCCTTTTTTTTACAGAACTGCTAGAACTACCAGTCTAGAACAGGTTTCTATCGTCTCAAACATGTTTGAGCCATTGCTGTTCATTTTGATTGTTTGAATTGGAGTTTAACGGCCCAGTCAACACTATTTAGGTCATTTTTGAGTCCGTCAGTTTACCTATTCAGACTTTTCCTGGCAGGCTTATACGTAAGGGGTTAACCAGAACAGTACACATTCTTTCGCCAGAAACTGACAACTGCCCTTCTTGAATCAGCGGAAGGGAGAGAATGACCGTAAAAAGATTTCATGATCAATCTCCACGAAAGAATGTTCCCGACCCCAGCAGGTATTGAGCCCGTGTCCTCCTGATCACCAGTCAGACGTGCATCCAAATGAGCTACCGAGGCCGGCCCTTGCTGTTTGACTGCTGTATATCCTACATCCTGCAGAGTTCAGAAGCTGACTCTTGCCTAGGGCAGTTTTATGTTCAAAGATTTCAACATAACATTTAACAATGTTTCATCTCAATAACTACTACAGTGACTATAAACCATTTTGAACTAGAAAGCCCAAAACGGGTACCCTGGCAAACAGTGCAGGCCCAGATCAGACACCGCAGAATGCGGCGTCTGATCCGAGCCTCCGCTATCTGCTAAAAGGTCAGTTTTTTTTTTAAATAAATTTTAAAGAAAACAACCTGACACCCCTAAATTTTGAAATGGACTCCTACTATATATAAGGAGGAAGATTCCATTTGGTACTAAAAGGGTTAATAGTCACTCTAAATGAATTATAATGATAGAAACAAGGTGATTTCACAATTGGGCATGCATAGCTCCAGATTTGAAGATGAAGGGATAGTGTTTCCTATTTCTTGATAGAAACATGTTGTCGGTACTTGTGTGTGTGAATTCGGGTTTAACGTCGCTTTCAACAATTTTTCAGTCATATCACGACGGTGTCTGATTGCGACAGGGAGCTCAATGCTCACTTTTATAGTGCTGCCTCACTGAAGTACATGTCCCAGACACATTACATGATACCACACCCAGTCACATTATCCTGACACTGGGTCGACCAGTCCTAGCTCTACCCCGTAAATCTGAGTGCCAAGCAAGGAGCAGCTAGTACCATTTTTAACGTCTTTGGTATGTCCCGGCCCGGGATCGAACCCGCGACCTCCCGTTCCCCGGAGCGGACACTCTACCAACTGAGCTATCGGGGCCGGTGTGTGGGTACTTGTTAGAATCTAACAAGTACCCACAACATGTTTTCATGGAGAAATAAGAAAAATCATACGGAATAATTTAATTAATTCTTGCTAGAAATGTATGTTATGGATACAGTACTTGTTACAATCTCCTCAATAAGGGTTTTTTACATCAAGAAAACACACCTATATAATTTTGACCCCCTTGAACCCCACTTTTATATAGTAAAACTGGGGTTTCCGGGGGTATACCTTATTTTTCTTATTTCTGCTCTAAAATATAGATTGTGGGTACTCATTAGAACCGCCTCGATGAGGCGGTTCTAACGAGTACCCACAATGTTCTAACGAGTACCCACAATCTATATTTTGAGCAGAAATAAGAAAAATATCACAATTTTTCATAATAAAATTTTCATTTTTTCGGCAATAAAGGTGGCAATGTATTTGTATAGGCATGTTTGCGTAATGAGCAAGTACCAACAACATACGCTTTCATGCAGAAATACGGAAAATTATCTCTTATTTATCCTTGTTACACATCCTGAACTGGAAATTTGAAATGTGTGACTCTCAAAAATACTATGGCAGAATGGCAAAACCTTATCAAACTGCTTCTCATAAGGTCTCTAGAGCAATTCAATCTGAGTCTACACTGCATGTTCCAATATTTAGACTAGAAATCAATTTTTTCAATTCCTTATTTCTACTCTACAACATATTTTAAAGCATATGGATATTCTTTGTGATTTTGTGAGCTCTGCTTTTCTGAACCAAAGCATCTTCTAGCTACTGTGTCTTTTCAAGAGAACCAAGCTGTTAAAAACATCCTTGTATGCTAATAATTTAAAGGAAAACATCCCGGATTAACCCATGAAGTGCAAATCAGGATGACATTTCCAAAGTACCTTTTTTTTTCCTTATTTTTCAGAGAAAATATTATGTCTTAATATTTCATGTGAATCATCTGCTTGGCAGACAAGTCACATGAAATGTTAAGACTTTTCTGCAAAATAAGAAAAACAAAAATACCGTATATAATCTTGCCCCAAGGTTATTAAACTTTTTCATGCTCGACTCACTTGAGCATGAAATTTGTCCTGCTCACAAATTTTAAAATGCCAACAATTGTTGGCATTTTAAAATTTGTGAGCAGGACAAATAACATTCTCTGGTATCTGAGAAAGAAAATTCGCTCAAATTCTTAGTATTTTAATTTTTATGAGCACCACAGGTTTCATGCTCAGCTGAGTTAAGCATAAAAAAAGTTTTATAATCTCGGGGCCTGCTTTAGAAGTTTCTGCAGCATCTGAAGGGTTTACTTTTCTAGCTGGAGTTCTGTGTAAGCAGTATTTGTTCTTTTGTGTCTGTGCTATACTATTTCTTCTGTTAGCGTAGTTTTGATTTCACTAAGTACATTAGATAGTAAATTATTCTCTGTGCTCTTCCCATCTATCATCAACTCTCCATTTACCTGAAAATACCACAGAATTGAAAGTACACCACACGCTCTTTATAATGCTATATTTCCGCCCCCAATCGGGGATTGAGGAAAAAGATTGGCTGCGTGATGCTTCCACGCAGAGCTGAAACCGTCTGCACACTATTACTGGTAAACGGCTTAGAGGATCTAAGCCTGTCCAGAAACCACGGTGAGTCGGCCCGTCCATACTTATAAACCCTATTGGTTTCATTGGGCAACAGGGCTTGAGATGTCATTTCATCTCAATATCGGATAAGAGTCCCACAGAATTGGAAGCAACGTCTCCAAAATGACCTATACTGTGTTGACGGGGACGTTAAACCTCAAATCAAACAAATATAATGCTATTAATGTTTGTTTTGGAGTTTAACAGCCCAATCAACACTATTTTAGGTAATTTTTGAGCCGGTCAGTTTACCTATTCACACTTTTCTTGGGCAGGCTTATACATAAGTGGTTAACCAGTACAGTGCACATTCTTATGCCAGAAACTGACAACTGCCCTTCTTGAATCAGCAGAAGGGACTTATCACTATTATTGGGGTTCAAAGCAGAAACTGTGTTAGTTAAACAACCATGTTATATCCAAACAAAAATATGTAGATTATATAGAAAAATGACCAATTATGGTCATTTTTCTATATAATCTACACATTTTTGGGATCCATTTTGAAAACGTGTTATATCCAAACTGTGTTATAATGAACCATATTACAACGAGGTTGTGGTGTAAATGTAACACAATACTACTGAGTGCTAGTAAGCACAGTGCCACACATTGTGTCCCTGTATGGATTGAGTTCACTTATTGATTTGACTAGTGAGCAAACCTGGTGTCACTGTATTTGCCAAGTTCACTTATCAATCTGACTAGTAAGCAAACATGGTGTCACTGTATTTGCCAAGTTCACTTATCAATCTGACTAGTAAGCAAACATAGTGTCACTGTATTTGCCAAGTTCACTTATCAATCTGACTAGTAAGCAAACATGGTGTCACTGTATTTGCCAAGTTCACTTATCAATCTGACTAGTAAGCAAACATGGTGCCACTGTATTTGCCAAGTTCACTTATCAATTTAACTAGTAAGCACATACCATGTTCTCATTTTGACCATTCTCACTTACAGATCTGACTTGGAAGCCAGCATGGTATAGTGGTTACCATAGATTCAATTCCATGCTTCTACAGACTTCTGGACGAATTACCTAATTTGTTGGTGGGACATAAAACTCAAACACACATACTCATACAGATTTGACTAGTAAGCACACATGGTGTCCTGTATTGACAATGTTAACTTGCAGATTTGACTAATAAGCACACATGGTGTCCCTGTATTGACTAAGTCAACTTATGGATTTGACTTATAAGCACACATGGTGTTCTTATTTTGACCAAGTTCACTTTCGCATTTGACTAGTAAGTATACATGGTGTCTCTGTACTCACTGAGTTCACTTACAGATTTGAGAGGAAGCACACATGGGGTCACTATATTGCCCAAGTTAATTTATGCATTTCACTAGTAAAGAAACATGGTGTCCTTGTATGGACTGAATTCCCTTACAGTTTTGACTATTAGGCACACATGGTGTCCCTGGATTGATTATGTCCTTCTATTGAACAAGTTCACTTACACTTGAATAGTATGCACATATTGTGTCTATGTAGTACTAAGTAACTTAAGAATTTGACTAGCAGGCACACATGGTGTCCCTGTATTTACTGAATTCACTTATGGATTTTACTAGTTAGCACACATGGTGTCCCTGTTTAGTGACCAAGTTCACTTACTGATTTGACTAGTAGGCACACATGGTCTCCTTGCATTGACTTAGTCCACATAAGGATTTGACTAGTAGGCACACATGGTGTCCCTGTACTGAGTGTGTTCTTGTATTGACCTAGTTCACTTATGGATTTGACTATTAACCAAACATGACATCCCTGTATTGACCAAGTTAACTTATGAATTCGATTTGTAAGCACACACTGAGTTCACTTACAGGTTTGACTAGTAACCACACATGGTGTGCCACTTAGGGACTTGACCAGTAAGTATACATGGTGTTGGGTATGGGTTTGACTAGTAAGCACACATGGTGTCCCTGTATGCACCAAGTCCACATGCACATTTGACTAGTAAGCACATATGGTGTCCCTGTATTGACCAAGTTCACTTGGCTGATTTGACTAGAAAGCACAAAATTACAGCATCCCTGTGTTGACAGAGTTCACTTTGTAGTCCCTTTATTGACTGTGTTCACTTACTGAATTTACTAGTAAGCAAACATGGTGTCCCTGTATTGACATGGTGTCCTTGTATTGACTGAGTTCACTTACCGATTTGACTAGTAAGCACACATGGTGTCCCTGTATGGATTGACTGTATAAGGAGGCACTATCATCAACTTTCTCAACAACTGTAAATAAAAAAACATGATCAGAATGTATTAACCCTTATCTTGCTGAATATTCATTTTAGCTCCACCCATTTCTGTCTTTGAACCAATCAGAATACTTTATGTAATTTATTCCTACCAATTCATAAAATGAATGTCAAACAGTGTAGATCCTGATCAGATGGCTTCTTCAGAAGCCATCTGATCTGGATCTACACTGTTTGCAAAGATAGGGGTTGTTGTGAACAGCAAGATAAGGGTTAACTTTCTTATTAAAATGGCCCCTTTTTTATTTCATTTTTGTTTTACAGCTCTAGCTGTCAGTAATCTATGGTGAGTTGCAGAAGGACATACCGTATTCCCCCTAATTACCGCACATGCTCCTATAAGCGCACACCAAAGCTATTTTTGAAAAGGAAATGCATAAGCACACACTGTACAGTAATCTCCCCTTGAAGCTCTCATAGTAAATCTATAAAAACTTACCATTATTTCTTCCAACAGTGAAGGCAATGCTTGAGCATCTTTTTCCGTCCCATTAAATATTAGTAAGCATCGTCTTGGAAGCTGTTGTTTTCGTATCAAGTGTGCGCTAATTAGGTAGATTTTTCACCAATATTTTATCACACGATTTTGAAAAAACTAAGCGCACAATGCGGTAATTAGGGCGAATACGGTAAATGCATGTGCTACAATTAATGATTTTGGTGTGATTTCTTCTATGATTGCAAAAGGTTGGAATTTTAAGAGAAGAGGGCCCAATGGCCCTATATCGCGCACCTGTGAACCAGAAAATCATTAGTGTAGGAGACCACTTGACATTGCTACATACTAAATATCTAAGCTCTGGGCCTTATGGTTTCGGAGAAGAAGATTTTTGAAGTTTTTTTCCAGTATAAGTCTATAGGTGGTAATGAACCCTGGGGTGTGGCCAATTTTGACACAAAGGACATGGCAGGATTTATGTAGGCGGCCATTTTATGTTGCTATATACTAAATATCTAAGGTCTGTACTTCATGGTTTGAAGCTTTTTGTCCATTATAAGTTTATTGGAGTTAAGGGGCCATAGGATTTGGCCAATTTGGACCCCAGGGGCATGATTGGCAGAATTCATGTAGGCGACCACTCGACATTGCTACATGCTAAATACCTAAGCTCTGGGCCTTATGGTTTCAGAGAAGACGATTTTTTTTTTTATTTCCATTTTAAGTCTATGGTAGCTAATGGGCCCAAGGGCATGGCCAATTTTTGCCCAAGGGGCATGGTTTGCAGTATTTCTTAAGATGACCATTTCATGTTGCTACACACTAAATATCGAAGCTCTGGGACTTAAGGTTTCAGAGGAGTAGATTCTTGAAGTGTTTTTTTTTTTTTTTCCAATATAAGTCTACAGTAGCTAATGGGCCCATGGGCATGGCCAATTTTGGGCATGGTTGGCAGATTTATGTAGGTGACCACTTGACGTTGCTATATGTTATATATTTAAGCTCTGGGCCCTATGGTTTCAGAGAAGAAGATTTTTGAAGTTTTTCCAATTGTAAGTCTATGGGAGCTAAAGAGCCCTGGCGTGTGGCCAATTTGGATCCCAGGGACATAATTGGCAGGATTTAGGTAGGTGGCCACTTGACATTGCTACATACTAAATATCTAAGCTCTGGGCTTTATGGTTTCAGAGAAGAAGATTTTTGAAGTTTTTTTCCATTATAAATCAATGGGAGCTTATGAGCGCGGGTGTGGCCCATTTTGACCTCAGGGGCAGGGTTGGCATGATTTATGTAGGGGACTATTTTATGTTGCAAGATACTAAATATCTAAGCTCTGTGCTTCATAGTATCAGAGAAGAAGATTTTTGAAGCTTTTGTCCATTATGAGTCTATGGGAGCTAAGGGGCCCTGGGGTGTGGCAAATTTGGACCCAATGGCCATGATTAGCATGATTTATGTAGGTGACCACTTGCCATTGATACATGCTAAATATCTAAGCTCTGGGCCCTGTGGTTTCAGGGAAGAATATTTTTGAAGTTTTTCCCCTTATAATTCTATGGGAGCTGATGAGCCCCAGGGCATGGCCAACTTTGGTCCCAGGGGTATGGTTAGCAGGATTCATGTAGGTGACTATTTAATGTTGCTACATACTAAATATCTAAGCACTGTGCTTCATGATTTCAGAGAAGATTTTTGAAGCTTTTTTCCATTAGGAGTCTAGGGGAGCTAAGGGGCCCTGGGGTGTGGCCAATTTGGACCTCAGGGGAATGATTTGCAGGATTTATGCAGGTGACCACTTGACGTTGCTACAAGCTAAATATCTAAGCTCTGGGCGCTGTGGTTTCGAAGAAGATTTTTTAAATTTTTCTCATTTTAAGTCTATGGGAGCTATATATTGCCATGGCATCCAGAATTCCAATCCGAGCAGCCCAAAAACCTTATGCAGCCTTTCCCCCTACCTGATGATGCTTCTCATGAAATTTGATCAAGATTGGCCATGAGGTATTAGAGATATACTTATTTGAAATTGTTTACGCACCCACACACTCAGGGACGCACAACGGACAAAATGTGATCACAAAAGCTCACCTTGTCACTTCCTGACAGGTAGGCTGAAAACAACGGCATTACTGTCAATTTTCAATGTTTAGAATAGAAAGAGATCAGCTGTAGCAGTAAATTACTGAGTAATAAATCATAGTATGTCAGTCAATTGTAAGTAGATTTATCACTCAACTGACCTCCAAACTATAATCAGAATTCAGAATTGTTACTGGTGACACGTCAAATGACATTCATACACAGAATTACTCATAAAGCTGATCTATTTCTACAATAATGTAAATAGGTTGCCAATGCATTAGGATAACGCACCCTTGCAAAATAGTGCATTTTTTACATCTCCAAAATGGCAATTTTTCTGATGAAAATCTGTGATATTTTTCTTATAAATACTGCAAACATAGGTTGTGGGTGCTGACCCACAACCTATGTCTTGGAGCAAAAATAAGAAAAATAATGTATTACCCCGTAAACCCCAATTTTCTCTATATAAAGTGGGGTATAGGGGGTCTTCATTTGACCGACTTGTTCACGTGATGGAAACTAGAAAATGCTTACCTTTAAAATGATTGTAAAAGCAAACTCTTAGTAGACAGTTATCAAAACTGGATTCAACAGGTGTACATTTCATTGCGGATTTTTCTGTTAGATCACCTGATCCTAGTATGGAAGCAAAGTCTGGCCTGAAATATTAAGAATTGTAACTGTGTCAAATGAACATGACTGAATCACCTAAATTCAGTTTATTGGACTAGTAGTTTTCAAGATGTGAGGATGGCACATGGTTCTCACTATTCATTTAAACCTTAAACTGCCACTCACAAAATCTGCAGATGTCAGTTTCAAATATATGTAATTTTTTTTTTGAGAAAATAAGGCTAGACATGATGTAAATCGTCTGCTTGGCAGACAGATTGACATGTTATGTCAAGGCCTTTTTTCTCTGAAAAATAATTTAAACAAGAGGGCTAAGATGGCCCTGAATCGCTCAGCTGATTTCAAGATGTAATATAGCTTCTGAAAGTCATGTGGATTACTGACAGTCACCTAAGCAACATTCCAATGAAGATTGGCTGAAATTGCCCCAAGATGGCATTTAAAGCGAGTTGTTGACATTGTTCTATGTTTAGCTCAGGTGGCCATCTTGCTCATTGGAGTGCAACAGCTTTAGCTATTTTGTTAAAGGGTCACTTATGTTTGAATGAAATTGGCCCAAGGGGTAAAGGGGGTTGTTGTTTAAAGAATTTTCTATTTTTGGTTCTGGCAGCCACCTTGTTCATCCAAGCAGAATGCTTTTAGCTATTTTGGTAGAAAGGCACCTAAGCAACATTCCTATAAAGTTTTATTAAAATTGGCCAAAGTATTCTGGTGAAGTTGGCATATAAAGCGAATTGTTGATGTTTATATATTTTTAGCTCTGGTGGCCATCTTGTTCATCTGAGCGGAACGATTTTAGCTATTTTGGTAGAGAGGGTCACCTTAGAATATTCCTATGAAGTTTGATTGAAATTGGCCCAAGGGTTCAGGAGTAGTTGGCATTTAAGGCCAATTGTTGATGTTTTTCTATTTTTAGCTCTGGTGGCCATCTTACTAATTGGAGCGGAACCGATTTAGCTATTTTGGTAGAGGGCCACCTAAGCAACATTCCTATAAAGTTTGCCTAAGGTTATAGGAGGAGCTGTCGTTTAAAGATTTTTCTATTTTTAGCTATGACAGCCATTTTGTTCAACTGAGCGGAATGATTTTAGCTATTTTGGTAGAGGGTCACCTAAGCAACATTCCTATAAAGTTGGAATGAAATTGGCCCAAGAGTTCAGAAGGAGTTAGCATTTTAAGCAAATTGTTGATGCCGCACAACACATGATGGACACCAGACATTGAATTGACCGATCACAATAGCTCACCATGAGCACTTCGTGCTCAGGAGCACTTCCTGCTCAGGAAGTGGTCAGGTGAGGTAACAAGGAAAAACCTTATGGTATTATAGATAGGTTTTTCAAAAATGGTCAACCAAAAAGTAAACCTGCCAGACGAAGCCTGTAAGCCTACCAGCCTCCGTGAGGTGCTTCTAATGGGTACCATGAGTATGTGTTTGTGTAGAAGTAAGAAAAATATCAGTACTTTTCGAATGAAAAAAGCTTCTTATCTGGAGCTATGTATAATGTAATCTATTTCCGGGTGACAGGCTCACTGGACAATAAAAGAGCCTTCTTGTGAAAAACAACAACAAAACAATCACCTGTCTTCCTTTTTTTAACCTTTTAAGATACAAACTGGCCTGCTCAGCTACACAGCAACAGCCTTGAAAATTTATGACCTAGAGGAATTGTACTGTCCAAGCAGTGAACACAAAGGTGCTAATCAGACTGGGCACAAATACCCTTAAGGGGAATGGGAACATCTGGCAGATTTTTCTGCCATTTTTCAAAGGGAGACAACTTTCAGGACTTCCTGTTTGCTTCTCTATAAGCCCTGTCCCACTGAAAAAAGGGATCTACTCTTAAAGGAAAGAATTTGCTCCACAGGAGCAAATTCTTTCCTTTAAGAGTTGACACCTATTGACATGGTAGACAAAAATACTTTTGCAGGAGTTGCCTCCACTGAAGGTGTATCCATTCCCCTTAAACAGGTTTTCTCGTGATACAGCTCAAGAATACCTACCCTTTACAAGGGACGGCCACCAAGAAAGCACTACATGGGAAGATTAATCGGAAATCTAACTTCTCATGGGTTGATCCCTCATCAGTCTGTAACAAAGATAGTTCAGCTAAAATGACTCTTAACTACTTTTATCATATGTCGTCCTTGATAAGCAGTGGATAACTTTGTGTAATAACAAGAGGGCCATGATGGCCCTGGATCGCTCACCTGATCCATAGTGTAACAAGTGGGCCCCAGGGAGGGCCATTATTGGCCCAAGGGCTTTAATGTGCATAATGTTGAGGGAGGTCTTAAAGGTGAAGCTTCATACCAAACAAAAACAAAGGCTATAATTTGTACAATCTTGGCAAAGGTCCACTAGATGAAGCTACACACCAAATATCAAAGACCTGGGCCTTGCGGTTTCAGAGAAGAAGATTTTTATAAAGATATTCCCTACATAAGCCTGTGCACCTGGGCTATATAAGTCTATGTAAAACCAAAGGGCCCCGGGGTGGGGGGCATTTGTGGCCCCAGGGCTATAATTTGAACAATCTTGGTAGAGGTCTACTAGATGAAGCTCCATACCAAATATCAAAGCCCTGGGCCTTGCAGTTTCAGAGAAGAAGATTTTTAAAAATTTCCCTTTATAAGTCTATGTAAAACTAAAGGGTCTCTGGGCGACGACATTTTTGGCCCACGGGCTATAATTTGAACAATCTTGGTAGAGATCCACTAGATGATGCTTCATACCAAATATCAAAGACCTCGGCCTTCTGGTTTCAGATGAGAAGATTTTTAAAGGTTTTCCCTATATAAGCCTATATAAAACCAGTGGGCCCTGGTGCGGGGGGGGGGGCATTTTTTGGCCGCAGGGCTATAATTTGAACAATCTTGGTAGCGGTCCACTTGACGAAGCTACTTACCAAATATCATAGACATGGGCCTTCTGGTTTCAGACAAGAAGATTTTTAAAGGTTTTCCCAATATAAGCCTATGTAAAACCAGTGGGCCCCGGGGCGGGGCCGGTTTTGGGCCCAGGGCTATAATTTGAACAATCTTGGTAGAGGTCCACTAGATGAAGCTTCATACCAAATATCAAAGAGCTGGGCCTTCTGGTTTCAGATACGAAGAATTTTAAAGGTTTTCCCTATATAAGCCTACGTAAAACCAGTGGGCCCTGGGGCGGGGCTGTTTTTGGCACCAGGGCTATAATTTGAACAATCTTGGTAGCGGTCCACTAGACGAAGCTACATACCAAATATCAAAGACCTGGGCCTTCTGGTTTCAGACACAAAGATTTTTAAAGGTTTTCCCTATATAAGACTATGTAAAACCAGTTGGCCCCGGGGCGGGGCCGTTTTTGGCCCCAGGGCTATTAATCCATCCTCTGGTTAAGCAGGAGAAGCTCTGGTGGCCATTTTGTTCACCCGAGCGGAACAGTATGAGCAATTTTGGTAGAGGGACACCAAACGAACATTCCTGTGAATTAATATCAAAATCCATCCACTGGTTAAGGATAAGAAATCGTTTAAAGGTTTTTTCTATTTTTAGCTCTGGTGGCCATTTTGTTCACCAGAGCAGATCGGTACAAGCAATTTTGGTAATGATTCACCAAAGGAACATTCCTGTGAAATAATTTCAAAATCCATCCACTGGTTAAGGAGAAGAAGTCGTTTAAAGGTTTTTCTATTTTTAGCTCTGGCGGCCATTTTGTTCACCCGAGCGTAACGGTTTGAGCAGTTTTGGTAGAGGGTCACCCAAGGAGCATTCCAGTGAAATAATTTCAAAATCCATCCACTGGTTAAGGAGAAAAAGTCGTTTAAAGGTTTTTCTATTTTTAGCTCTTGTTCACCCGAGCGGAACGGTTTGAGCAAATTTGGTAGAGGGTCACCCAAGGCACATTCCTGTGAAGTAATATCAAAATCCATCCACTAGTTTAGGAGAAGAAGTCGTTTAAAGGTTTTTCTATTTTTAGCTCTGGTGGCCATCTTGTTCACCCAAGCCCAATGGTTTGAGCAATTTTGGTAGAGGGTCACTCAAGGAATATTCCTGTGAAGTAATTTCGAAATCCATCCACTGGTTAAGGAGACTAAGTCCTTTAAAGGTTTTTCTATTTTTAGCTCTGGCGGCCATTTTGTTCACCCGAGCGGAACGGTTTGAGCAATTTTAGTAGAGGGGCACCAAAGGAACATTCCTGTAAAATAATTTTAAAATCCATCCACTGGTTAAGGAGAAGAAGTCGTTTAAAGGTTTTTCTATTTTTAGCTCTGGTGGCCATTTTGTTCATCCGAGTGGAACGGTTTGAGCAATTTTGGTAGAAGGTCATCCAAGGAACATTCCTGTGGAATAATTTCAAAATCCATCCACTGGTTAAGCAGGAGAAGTCGTTTAAAGGTTTTTCTATTTTTAGCTCTGGCGGCCATCTTGTTCACCCGAGCGGAACGGTTTGAGCAATTTTGTTCCTGTGCAATAATTTCAAAATCCATCCACTGGTTAAGGAGAAGAAGTCCTTTAAAGGTTTTCCTATTTTTAGCTCTGGCGGCCATTCTGTTCACCCGAGCGGAACTGTTTGAGCAATTTTGGTAGAAGGTCATCCAAGGAACATTCCTGTGAAATAAATTCAAAATCCATCCACTGGTTAAGCAGGAGAAGTCGTTTAAAGGTTTTTCTATTTTTAGCTCTGGCGGCCATCTTGTTCACCCGAGCGGAACAGTTTGAGCAATTTTGGTAGAGGATCACCCAAGGAGCATTCCTGTGAAATTATTTCAAAATCTGTCCAGCAGTTTTGGAGAAGAAGTTGTTTAAAGCAAAAGTTGACGACGGACGCACGGACGACGGACGATGGACGACGGACAAAGACCGATCCCAAAAGCTCACCTTGAGCACTTCGTGCTCAGGTGAGCTAAAAATCGTATGACCACACATGTAATAACACTTTGGCAGGATTAAGTAAGGTCATGATGACGTCCATGTCCACCATGCACTTTTGTGGAAATTTTGCCAAATTTAAAGGCGATGAAATCCAATTTAAAGTCGCCATATGATGAACAGAATCTTACACTTGTGGTCATTTCATATGAAATTTATGAAACTTGCCAAAGGCTCGTTTCATAAATTTCATATGAAATGACCAATTGTGTAAGATCCTCTATATACATGAACATTTAAAAACAGGCGAAGGTGTAGGTTGGAACACTTTATTCTGCAGATGGTAAGGTATATGGTAAATGAATATCTCCAACATTGATATTTTTATGATGATAAACTGTTTCTTATCCAAACAGAGATTGTACGAGGGTAGGCTGAAAAGTTCTGAGCCGACCAAGATCCAATGGTTTGTCCATGCTGAAAGTGCCTTATTTTTCAACGTAGTCTCCATTCCTGTCCACACACTTCCTCCAGCGATGCTGGAGTCCTTGGATCCCAGTGGTATAGAAGGTCTCATCTTGGTCCCTGAAAAACTCCTCCAAAGCAGCTATCACCTCCTCGTCTGACCAATAATGCTGCACAGCCAAGTACTTTTTCATCTTTGGAAACAGGAAATAATCTGATTGAGCTAGATCAGGTGAATACGGAGGGTGATCGACAAGTGTGAAGCCACAGCCATGCACAGCAGCCAATGCGACAACCGATTTATGAGCAGGCGCATTGTCCTGATGGAACAAGACCCCTTTTGTCAATTTTCCGGGTTGTTTAGCCTTAATTGCTTTTCGCAATTGTTTTAGCAGATTTGCATAATACTCCCCATTAATTATTCTGCCCTTTTGAAGGTAATCTATGAATATTACACCCTTGGCATCCCAGAACACTGATGCCATCACCTTCCCTGCAGAGGAGACGACCTTTGCCATCTTTGGAGGGGGTGAGCCAGGGTGCTTCCATTGCATGGGTTGTCTTTTGTTCTCTGGCTCAAAGTGATGAACCCAACACTCATCCTGAGTGACAAAACGGTCAAGTAAACCATCTTGGTCTGCTTCAAAAATAGCCAAGTTGGCTTGTGACAGGTTCAGTCTGGTCAACTTTTGGTCAGGCGTCAAAAGCCGTGGCACCCATCTGGCGGAAACCTTCGACATTCCTAATTCACTGTGTAGAATGTTCTCTACTCGTTCATGGGAGATGCCAACAGTGTTAGCTAACTGATTCACAGTTAGACACCTGTCATCTATCATGACCCTGTGCACTTGGCTGATGGTTTCCTCAGTTGTTGCCGTTGTGGGTCGTCCACACCGGTCATCATCTTCAAGGCTGTCCTTGCCCATCTTAAAATTTGCTGCCCACCTTTTCACGGTTGCATACGAAGGAGCATCATCCCCTAATGTAGCAACCATATCGGCATGAATGTCCTTAGGAGCTAACCCCTTTTTATGGAGGTACTTGATGACATCACGATGCCAGATTTTGTCCATTTTCTCAAAAGCGTGCTAGTATCAATTTTCAAAGTTCTTTACGTTATTGCAGGTAAACTTGAACTCATTTGAGTCAAATCAAGCAATAAAGGTTTGGATTTAATGAATACAAAATTTCATGGCTGTTCGATGCCTGCTTCTTGGTCAAGCTCAGAACTTTTCAGCCTACCCTCGTAGGTGCTTGGTACACCCACCTCACAGCAGTGCTCTAACTGGTTCCCATAATTTATGTTTTTTAGCAGAAATAAAAATATTGTTAACCCCTGTTTTCTGTTTATCAAGTGGGGTTTACCAGAAAGTTCAATGCACAGATTTCTTTCTATCTCTTTTGAAGGGAAATCACGAACATTGAATTGGCATCATGAAAACATGCCTATATAATTTTGATCCCCACTGTTATATAGTAAAACTGGGGTTTACATGGGTGAGCTAATTTTTCTTATTTCTGCTCTAAAGTATAGCTTGTGGGTACTCGTTAGAACCGCCTCATCAAGGCAGTTCTAACGAGTACCCATAATCTATATTTTGAGCTGAAATAAGAAAAGCATCACAAATTTTAATCTTAAGATTTCCTTTTTTTTCGGCGGTTAAGTTTACAATATATTTGTATAGGCCTGTTTTTGTAATGGCTTTTATCCAAATGAAGAACATTCTCAATATCGGGCTACTCTTTCAGGACACAGCCCTAACCAACAAGAATTCCACTGAAGTCTATTTACCATATATGGTTTTAACCCTTGACCTGCTAAATATTTATATATGCCACACCCACTACTGATTAACAACCAATCAGATTACTTGATGCAAATTATTGCAATAAATTCATGAACTGAATGACAAACAATGAAGATCCTGATAGCCATCTGATCTGATCTTAATTGTTTAAAAAATAAGACATATCCAGGCTCAGCAGGACAAGGGTTAAAATTAGAGTGAATGCTAGGTTGTTGGCTGGACAAACTGATGGAAAACCATATCTACATATTGTGCCATGCAAAAAGCAGGCCCAACAAAAAAGACTATTTGTTTGACTTGAGGTTTAACGTCCCCATCAACACTGTAAAGGTCATTTTGGAGACATTACTTCCAATTTCGTGGGACTTTTACCCGACATTGAGATGAAATGACAGATGAAATGCCCTGTCGCCCAATGAAACCAATAGGGTTTATAAGCATGGATGGTCCCACTCCCACCGCTTTGCCTGGGCAGGCTTAGATCCTCTAAGCGGTTAACCAGTACTCGTGTGTGGTTGGTTTCAGCTCTGTGTGGAAGCATCATGCAGCCCATCTATTTCTTCAAGCCCCAATGGGTGGGGGCCGTAAAAAAGACTATCCTTAGAGAAAGAATTGGAGAGTAACTTCAAATTCTTTCCTCTTTGTTTGTTTGGAGTTTAACTGCCCAGTCATCACTAATTACCTCATGTTGAGCCAGGCTGTTTACAAAATCACACTTTACTATGGAGGACTTACACATAAGTGGTTAACCAGTACAGTGCTTATTCTTTAGCCAGAAACTGACAACTGCCTTTCTTGAATCAGTGGAAGGAAATGATGGAAGAAAAGATTGCATAATCAATCTCCATGAGAATGCTGTGGACCTGGCCCACAAAATTGTAAGCAACGACCTTTACAGTGTTGATGGGGACGTTAAACCTCAAATCAAACAAACAAGAGGGCCCAGAGGGCCCTGAATCGCTCACCTGAGAATCAGTGTCTCTAGTACATTCTTGGCCCAAGGGCTATACTAGGTGAAGCTTCTTACCAAATATCAAAGACCTGAGCCTGTGGTTGAGAGATGAAGATTTTTAAATATTTTCCCTATATAAGCCTATGAAAAACCAAAGGGACCCGGGGATGGGGGCATTTTTGGCCCCAGGGCTATAATTTGAACAATCTTGGTAGAGGTTCACTAGATGAAGCTTCACATCAAATATCAAAGATCTGAGCCTTGCGGTTTCAGAGAAGAAGATTTTTAAAGATTTTACCTGTATAAGCCTATATAAAACCAAAGGCCCCCGGGGCGGGGACAATTTTGGCCCTAGGGCTATAATTTGAACAATCTTGGTAGAGGTCCACTAGGTGAAGCTTCACACCAAATATCAAAGACCTGGGCCTTGTGGTTTTAAAGAAGATTTTTAAAGATTTTCCCTATATAAGCCTATGTAAACCCAAAGGCCCCCGGGGCGGGGGCATTTCTGGCCCAAGGGCCATAATTTGAACAATCTTGGTAGAGGTTCACTAGATGAAGCTTCATACCAAATATCGAAGACCTGGGCCTTGTGGTTTCAGAGAAGAAGATTTTTAAAGATTTTCCCTGTATAAGCCTATGCAAAACCAAAGGCCCCTGAGGCGGGGGCATTTTTGGCCCTAGGGCTATAATTTGATCAATCTTGGTAAAGGTCCCCTAGGTGAAGCTTCACACCAAATATCAAAGACCTGGGCCTTGTGATGTCAAAGAAGCAAATTTTTAAAGATTTTCCCTTTATAAGCCTATGTAAAACCAAAGGCCCCCGGGGCGGGGGCATTTTTGGCCCTATGGCTATAATTTGAACAATCTTGGTAGAGGTCCACTAGATGAAGCTTCACACCAAATATCAAAGATCTGAGCCTTGTGGTTTCAGAGAAGAAGATTTTTAAAGATTTTCCCTGTATAAGCCTATGTAAAACCAAAGGCCCCCGGGGCGGGGGCATTTTTCGCCCCAGGGCTATAATTTGAACAAACTTGGTAGAGGTCCACTGGGTGAAGCTTCACACCAAATATCAAAGACCTGGGCCTTGTGGTTTCAGAGAAGAAGATTTTTAAAGATTTTCCCTATATAAGCCTATGTATACACAAAGGCCCCCAGGGCGGGGGCATTTCTGGCCCAAGGGCCATAATTTGAACAATCTTGGTAGAGGGCCCACTAGATGAAGCTTCATACCAAATATCAAATACCTGGGCCATGTGGTTTCAGAGAAGAAGATTTTTAAAGATTTTCCCTGTATAAGCCTATGTAAAACCAAAGGCCCCCGGGGCGGGGGCATTTTTGGCCCTAGGGCTATAATTTTAACAATCTTGGTAAATGTCCACTAGGTGAAGCTTCACACCAAATATCAAAGACCTGGGCCTTGTGGTTTCGGAGAAGAAGATTTTTAAAGATTTTTCCTATATAAGCCTATGTAAACCCAAAGGCCCCCGGGGCGGGGGCATTTCTAGCCCAAGGGCTATAATTTGAACAATCTTGGTAAAGGTCCACTAGATGAAGCTTCATACCAAATATCAAAGACCTGGGCCTTGCGGTTTCAGAGAAGAAGATTTTTAAAGTTTTCATTTTAAAAATCTATTTTTAGCTCCTGTGACCTAGATGTGCAATGGACCGGAACCATTTGAACAACTTTGAAAGGGGATCACCTAAGGATCATTCCTGTAAAGTTTGGTTAAAATCCAATCAGTGGTTTAGGAGGAGATGTCATTTGAAGAAAAAGTTTACGCACGCACACACGCACACACGCACATACGCACACACGCACACACGCACGACGGACGCCGGACAAAAAGTGATCCCAAAAGCTCACCTCGTCACTACGTGACAGGTGAGCTAACAAAACTGTTGACTCCGACTGAGCTACAGGGACACAGAGATCTGACTGATCATTCCTCTCACATTTTGAACTCACCTTAACCATGTAAATTAAAGTCCCCTTCATTTTAGTCGGCATCTGTATGCTATCAACAGAGAAGGCAAACTGGCCCTCATTCACAACACTAGGTGGAAGCACAAACGGAACCTGTACAGCATCGTGACTAGTATGACCCATCTGAAATGAAGCATATAAGGGGAATGGATACACTTTCAGGGGATGTAACTCCTTCAAAAGGTTTTTTTGTCTCCCATGTGGTTAGGGGTCAACTCTTAAAGGAAAGAATTTGCTCCAGAGGAGCAAATTCTTTCCTTTAAGAGTAGACCCCTTTTTCTGTGGGACAGAGTTTATAGAAAAGCAAACAGGAAGTCCCGAAAGCTGCCTCCCTTTGAAAAATGGCGGGAAAATCTGCCAGGTGTATCCATTCCCCTTAAGTCGAATTTCAAAGGCTGAAACACCATCCAAATCATGATAATTTGTTTAACCCTTTTTGTACTAAATGAAATCTTCCTCCTTATATACAGCAGGAGTCCATTTCAAAATTGAGGGGTGTCAGGTTGTGTTTTTTTCAAAATTTATTTGGAAAATGGCTGAACGTTTTGCAAACATTGCAGGCCCTGATCAGACGCCACATTCTGTGGCATCTGATCAGGGCCTGCACTGTTTGCCGTGCCAACTTTTGGGGTTTCTGGTACAAAATGGGTAAAGAGTACTGACAATTAATTACAGTGCCAGAACAGGAGGCATAATACGGATATCTTTTCAATTTTATATAACAAGAGGGCCATGATGGCCCTGAATCGCTCACCTGATCCATAGAGTAACAAGTGGGCCCCAGGGAAGGCCATTATTGGCCCTAAGGCTATAATGTGCATAATGTTGAGGGAGGTCTAAAAGGTGAAGCTTCATACAAAATATCAACAAAGGCTATAATTTGAACAACATTGCAAAGGTCCACTAGATAAAGCCACACACCAAATATCAAAGACCTGGGCCTTGGGGTTTCAGAGAAGTTTTTTTTTTAAAGATATTCCCTACATAAGCCTATGTAAAACCAAATGGCAAGGGCAGTTTTGGCCCTATGGCTATAATTTAAACAATCTTGATAGAGGTCCACTAGTTGAAGCTTCACACCAAATATCAAAGACATGGGCCTTGCTGTTTCAGAGAAGAAGATTTTCAAAGATTATCTCTATATAAGTCTATGTAAAACCAAAGGGTCCTGGGGTGGGGGTATTTGTGGCCAGAGGGCTATAATTTGAACAATCTTGGTAGAGGTCCACTAGATGAAGCTCCATACCAAATATCAAAGACCTGGGCCTTGCAGTTTCAGAGAAGAAGATTTTTAAAGATTTCCCTATATAAGTCTATGTAAAACCAAAGGGTCTCGGGGCAGGGGCATTATTGGCAACAGGGCTATAATTTGCACAATCTTGATAGAGGTCCACTAGAAGAAAATTCACACCAAATATCAAAGACCTTGGCCTTGTGGTTTCACAGAAGAAGATTTTTAAAGATGTTCCCTATAGAATATGTTCTAGAAAGGGTTATCTTTTGGAAGCAAGGATTACACCACAGAACCGAAATATAGAGTGTACATGTTTTCTGGGCCAGACTAGCTAGTTTCGGCCAAGCAGTCTATGTAAAACGATAGGGCATTTTTGGTCTCAGGGCTATAATTTGAACAATCTTGGTAGAGGTCCACTAGATGAAGCTTCAAACCAAATATTAAAAACCTAGGCCTTGTGGTTTCAGAGAAGAAGATTTTTAAAGATTTTCCCTATACAAGTCTATGTAAAACCAAAGGGCCCCGGAGCGGGGGCATTTTTGGCCCCAGGGCTATAATTTGAACAATCTTGGTAGAGGTCCACTAGATGAAGCTTCATACCAAATATCAAAGACATAGGCCTTGCGGTTTCAGAGAAGATTTTTAAAGATTTTCACTATATAAACCTATGTAAAACCAAAGGGCACCAGGGCGGGGTCATTTTTGGCCCCAGCACTATGATTTGAACAATCTTAGTAGAGGTCCACTAGATGAAGCTTCATACCAAATATCAAAGACCTGGGCCTTTTGGTTTCAGAGAAGGAGATTTTTAAGGTTTTTCCCCTATAATTCTATGTAAAACCAAAGGGCACCAGAGCGGGGGCATTTTTGGCCCCAGCACTATAAATTGAACAATCTTTGTAGAGGTCCACAAGATGAAGCTTCATACCAAATATCAAAAAGACCTGGGCCTTACGGTTTCAGAGAAGATTTTTTTAAGATTTTTCCCTATATAAGCCTATGTTAAACCAAAGGGCCCAGAGGCGGGGGCATTTTTGGCCCCAGCACTATAATTTGAAGAATCTTGTTAGGGGTCCAATAGAAGAAGCTTCATACCAAATATCAAAAAGACCTGGGCCTTGCGGTTTCAGAGAAGAAGATTTTTAAAGATTTTCCCTATATAAACCCATGTAAAACCTAAGGGCCCCGGGGCAGGGGCATTTTTGGTCCCAGCACTTCAATTTGAACAATCTTGGTAGGGGTCCACTAGATGAAGCTTCATATCAAATATCAAATACCTGGGCCTTGTGATTTCAGAGAAGAAGATTTTTTAAATTTTCAGTGAAAAAAATCTATTTTTGGCTCCTGTGACCCAGATGTGCAACGGACCGGAACCATTTGAACAACTTTAAAAGGGGACCACCTAAGGATCATTCCTGTGAAGTTTGGTCAAAATCTGATCAGTGGTTTAGGAGGAGATGTTGTTTGAAGAAATTGTTTACGGACGGACGCACGACGGACGAAAAGTGATCCCAAAAGCTCACCTCTTCATTACATGACAGGTGAGGTAAAAATAAGGTATGTTTGTGCTCATTAGATTAGACTTGCCCCTAGATTTCAAAATGGTCTCTTGCCGGAATTGACCATTTGGGTGAAGGTTAGGGCTTTTGCAAATGTGACGGCTTGATGGTTTAATAAATGGAGGGATGAATATACAGATTGACAGATGAATAGACAGAAAATCAGACTCCTATATCGCACCATGCTTATAGCACGTGCAACAAAAATGGTTGATTTGTTGGTTTGAACTGAGGTTTAACATCCCCATCAACACTATTTAGGTCATTTTCGAGCATTGCTTCTAATTTTGTGACACTTTTACCCAATATTGAGATGAAAAAACATTTCAAGCCTAATGAATCCAATAGAGTTTACAAGCATGGACGGTCGGACTCACACCGCTTTGCCTGGGCAGGCTTAGATCCTCTTAAGCAGTCAGTTTCTGTTTCTGCTGCCCAATGAAACCAATAGGGTTTATATGCATGGACAGTCTGACTCTCTAAGCAGTACTTGTGTGGTTAGCATTAGCTCTATGTGGAAGCACCATACAGCCCAATCTATAACTATAAGCCCCGATAGGCAAAGGCCTGCAATAATACCTGATTTTTTTGTTAACAGTGAAGGTTCTGATCAGATGCTATGTTTTGGTGTCCTGAAAAAATAGGTTAACAATCATTGTATTGTATTTACTTATTTCCTGTCACTATAGAAACCGCCTGACAGTTTGAGAGTAACTTGTATTGTGAGGACTTATCCGGTTTACAAAGTCCCAACTGGACTTCAAGAACAACCACTCACTTCCGAGATTGCCTTCATGTGTCACAGAATTGTGTAGTCTACCACAATGCGTTATTTTAAGTGATTTAAACAATGACTTAGACCACATTAGCTTTATATGTTTCTGTATGATTCCAAAGCTCAGTTGTTCAAAGTTTGTTAGTGGTCAAAATGTCAACTAATCTAGCAAGAATAATATGTAATACTCTGATATTTTTGCTGAAAAAATGTGAGTAGCTTTTGCATTTGCAAAAGCTACTCACATTTTTTCAGCAAAAATATTAGTGTATGCGCCATATTTGTAAAAGTTTTAATGATATGTTAACCATCGACACTGTTAGATTTTAACCCATAAAATACCAATCATGACTATTGTCGTCTGCTTTGCCGTCTGCCAGGTTACCTTAAAAGTAATTTTTTGCAAACAGTGTGGACCCAGATCAGGAGCAGTCTGATCTGGGCCCACACTGTTTGCCTGTATGCAAAATAGTTTTAATAAGTTTGCAAAAACATTCAGCAGATGACATAAGCAGACAACATTTTCAGATGTAGTTTTTCTCGGCGTCTTAAGGATTAACAACATCTCTGGTGTGCCAATTTTGCAGCAATTCTATGAAACTCAAATATACCTACCCCTCTGGTTAACTTGGTGTTGAGGGTGTCCATCACATTAAACTCAAGGTTCTTGATGTTATGTGTTGTCAGGTTAGTGAACACAATAGAGACAATGGCCTGATTAATCCTTTGCTGACTCACTCGGATTTCATATGTCTGCAATACATACAAACACTTTTATTACCGTAGTTTTGATAAACCTGAGTTTAACCCATTGCATGTGGGAAACCCCTAACGGGGTACCTTGGCAAACAGTGCAGGCCCTGATCAGACGCCGCGTCTGATCAGGGCCTGCACTATTTGCAAACAGAATTTTCCGTTAAAAATAGAAAATGAAAAAATTAGGCCCGACACCCCTTATATGACAAATGGACTTGTCAAACGTATAGCAATGGAAGAGTCCACTAGTATACAATGGGTTAATGACAACAGTGTTCTTAAAATGTTGAATGCATTTACAAACGGGTAGATTACATGGAAAAAGGACCATCAAACAAGTTTTAGTTTATTTTGGAGTTTGACAGCTTAGTCAACACTACGGTAGAACTTCGATGGCTCGAACACCGATGGCTCGTTTACCATGGATTTGTCGAACCCATTCTTGAGCCCCTAACTAAATCCTCTACATAAGAAATAATGGAGGATAATTAAGAAGATTTTAGTCTTTTATCTTGCAAATGTATGCTGTGTGTACTCATTAGAATCGCCTCAATGAGGCGATTCTAATGAGTACACACAGCATACATTTTCATTCTAGGACACCGAAAAGATGACTAAAAGTATCTTGTTATGCCTCCTGACACAAACCTCAGTGGCTCAAACTACCCCTGTCTCGAACAGATTTTCAAGGTCCCAAAGGTGTTTGAGCCATTGAATTTCGACTGTATTTAGGTCCTATCAAGCTGGTTAGTTTACCTAACCACACTTTTTCCTACACATAAGCAGTTAACAAGTAACAGTCCACATTCTTTCACCAGAAAGTGACAACTGCCCTTCTTGAATAATCAGCAGAAGGAGAGACTGACTGCAGAAAAGATTTCATTATCAATCTCTGTGAAAGAATATTGTCAACTCACTAGACAATGAAACGGCTTGTTTGATTATTTCAGCCTTTGTCCTGCTGAGAAAATTAGTTTTGCCACTATCCACCATTCAAATTACTTGATGTAATGTATCCATTCAATTCACAAACTGCATGACAAAGACAAACAATGTATATCATGAAAGCCATCTGATGTGGATCTAAACTGTTTGCTAAAGTAGGGATTATCATGAACAACAGGACAAGAGATAAGCCATGGCATTTCTTCGAAAACTGACATCAATGCTACCATCAGAAGAACAAAGCTTAACCCTTGTCCTGCTGAGCCCGGATATACCTTATTTTCCAAACAATGAAGATCCAGATCAGATAGCTTCTGATGAAGCCATCTGATCAGGATCTACATTGTTTGCCATTCAGATTGTGAATTTGTTGCAATAATTTCCATCAGGTAATCTGATTGGTTGAAAATCGGTAGTGGGTGTGGCATATATGAATATTCAGCAGGTCAAGGGTTAAGATTCCACAATGACAAATACAGCAAAAGCAAAAAATGTTATTCGTATCATGTCAAAACTTTTTTGTGCTTCATAAAGGTTTTGTAAATTGTAAGATATATACTCAGTCAAAAAAGTTCCTATACCTAAAATTGCTTCTGTTACTATAGCTACTACAGATAAAAACTACACAAAGTTTGTTATGTTTTGATAAGAAGACTCATTTTTCCGTGAAAAAGCACCATTCGTTTTTGTTTTCGTAAACATATCATCGTAGACTATTGCTTTAAACACCCAAGGGGTCACTGTGTCATTTTCGCAGAGAAAAATAATTAACAAATGCTATGATTTAACATCACATAATTTCCCTGTACCCAACATTTCTAAAATTAGGTACATGTGACATTTCTTTAGATACCATTTGCGTCTATTCACAAAAGATTTGGAACTTTTCGTGCCATCAGCTACGAGAAACAGGCTATCACATATTGACTTCCAATACTTAGAAGTTGCGTGCAAATGCTGCTTTCAATGGAACTCCATAGAAAATCGCAATCGATAGTGCTACATGCTACATGAATTTTCTGTATTTTTTACCATCATGATGAACAGCAATGGTGGACACAAAGCGTTTTTGAAAAAATGGCAAAAATTTATTGACAGAAATGAAAATTACAGCAGTTCGAAAATTGCTATATTTTTAATTGCAAGGGAGATAATTTGAGAATTTCACAAATTAAAACCTCGCTTATAATGCGAGATCATGAGATATTGTAAAAGTAAAGTGTTATCCGATGTTCAGAGAATATTGTCTTCCATCTTAGAGAAAAAAGAACTTTCTGCGCATGCGCAATGTCCATTTTCTACCAAAATCTTTCTAGGCACATATTGGAAGACAACTCTGGAGCAGAAAGGTATGGACAAATGCAAGTTTGAGCATTCTCGAGCTAAACGTCCGATTTAAATGTCTACAGCCAAATTTAGCTCAATAGCTGCCAGATATCTAGTATGTTTCACCCGAAAGTTGGTATAGTTACTTTTTTGACTAAGTATATATGGTTAGATTTCCAGGTTTTCATCAGGTGAACAAGTCCGTGAAATGAAGACCCCCTAAACCCCACTTTACATAGAGAAAACTGGGGTTTATGGGGTATTCATTATTTTTCTTATTTCTGCTCCAAGACATAGGTTATGGGTACTCGTTAGAACCGCCTCAATAAGGCGGTTCTAACGAGCACCCATATCCTATGTTTTGAGCATTTATAAGAAAAATATGAAGGATTTGCATCAGAAAAGTAGCCATTTTGGAGATGTGAAAAATGTACTATGTCGGTAGTGGCGAGTTATCGTAATGTGTCAAGTTTTAAACATTTTCAGGATTTATAATATTAAGCAGCTATCGCTACATAGCATACTGATGGTGACTTAAAAATAGATTAAAGCTTACCATTTTTATGCAATTGTCTTCTGCTAACAACCTGTAGTTCGACATTGGCTGAAAATACAAAATAAAATGGCTATATACGCGACTGTTCACTTGGGAGTTTAACATCCCAGTCAACGCTCTTTAGGTAAAGTCAAAACAGTCGGTTTCCCTAATCACACAATTCCTGGGCAGGCTTATACTTAAGTGGTTATCTAGTACAGTTGACATTCCTTTGCCAGAAATGACAACTTCCAATCTTGAATGACAGCAAGAGAATGACTGTAGAAAATATGCCATGATCAAGCGCTCTATGAAAGAATGTTGTCGTCAAGGCGATTCTAACAGGTACCCACAACACATGCTTGACTCTTGTGTTGGGTTTAACAAGAAGTATATATATATATAGGCTGGTTTTTCAAAAAGGTTAACAAAGAGGTAAACCGGTTTGACAATGCCCACCCTCCCAGACATCTCTTGTCAACATTTGGATTTTTGAAATACTGTCCACAAAGGCACATCCTTTCTTACTCAGCATTGTATTTCCGATGCCTCTTACCTTAGTTGTGACTGGTGTGTCTAGTTGTGTCGGAGTGAGTCGTTCTTTAGATGGTGTAGTGATACCCTCGGCTTCTTCATAGTCTGTTTTCAATCTATCTTTCCGCTTCTTTTTATCCTTCTTTTCTCGTTTTTCCTTCTTTTCTTTCTTCTTTTTCTTAGAATGCTGTTATGAAAATATTCGCAATTGTATAAATTTTAAACAATACCAACAAAAACAAACTTTACTTATTTCACCTTATGTTTTGCCATGAGGCATTATCAATGATTATTAATTGATTATACTATATAACACAAGGTCAACCAATATTCAAAAATCATAAATCATGTTTTTAATTGCGTCAATTAATAAAATTGTCATTAATCAAGTAATTTCGTTTTGGCCCAGTTACAGGTCCTCGGTCAGCTGTATTGGCCTCGGCCTTCGGCCTCGTGCCAATACAGCAGACCTCTGACCTGTACCTGGGCCAATACGAAATTACTTTATTAATAACATTATATTATTAAATCATAACAACTTATTGATTGTTTTAGGTTTAACGACACATCAACCCTTGTGGGTAATTTTGTGTTGTCTCCTAGAGAATGGGAGAAAAGAGAGATGAAAGTGAGGGATAGGGGAGAAAGAGGAAAATGAATGGAAGTGTAGAAACTGAAGAAAAAAAAACGTTCACCTTCTACCTTTACCCTCTGCAAAGACAGCAGACCTTGGATGCCCCAGTGACGCAAGATACACGCCACCTTTGCCTCATCCAACCACCCCACATAACATCTAAATGGAAACGATGTAATGCACCACAAAGTGTAACAGGACATTACACCAAATACACAGCGACATTAATGGTGGAAAAACAATTATAAAAGCCACATAATGAGAAAAACTTTTGTGGAATTTGCGAGATCAGCCTACATATCCACACAGTCTGATCAGCACCTTTTCAGTTTGCTGCTAGGAAAGCACAATGCTTCCAGATTCTTTACCTTAAATTTCACGACTATTCATGGCAACAGATTAGGTTCATATTTTATGGTAATGATAACTGAAGGATAAATTTTTGCCAGTTCTCCATTAAAACCTATGTTGTGGATATACATGGGTTTAAATCAAGATATATGGAAAACTATCCTTCATTTATCCCAAAATATGAACCTTATCTATTGCTATGACAATTGCTAGTCTGTATAGCTGATATTACCAGTCAAAAAGATAGTTTTTCTCACCAAGGGGCTCATATCATACTGTACAGTGCTTCCACACCGAACTGAAACTGACCACACCTGAGTACTGGTAAACTGCTTAGAAGGACTAAGCCTGTCCCAGCAAAGTGGTGTGAGTCAGCCCGTCCAATGCATATACCCCTTTTGGTTTCATTGGGCAGCAAGGCTTGAGATTTCCTTTCACCTCAATTGTGTAAAAGTCTAACAAAATTGGAGCAGCTTCTCCAGAATGACCTAAATAATGCTGACAGGAACGTTTAACCCTTTCCCACTCAGATACGTGTTTTTACGTGTCTGCATTCCCCCCCCCCCCCCCCCCCCCCCACACCCCAATTTAAGCCCCAGTAGCACCTAAAATCTGCATTTCCTACCCCTGGATACTTATGTTTGCTTTACGATTTGTTGGCCTAAAAAGTGACCTGTTTTTTTCACACGCCTCCCCACTAAAAACATCCGAAAAATTTTGGGTGTATGGCCCAACCGGCTGCTAAAATTTATATCTGAGGTAGTCTGGGGTCCAAAATGCCTCAAAATTGATGCTGATAAAACATGCTGCGAACAGTGAAAATGGTCAGTGCCAAACCCCTTAATTGTTGCCTTGACAGCTGTGTGAAGATTAAGATTTGGTAAATTTTGCCAACTTTGAGATGCCCCCTCATTACCATGACAACAATGATCAAGTCATGAAAGGTTGCATTTGAAAGTCTACTGCCCAATGAACATTCATAACGAGTTTGGTGTAAAACAGACCATCCATTATAAAACAATGGCTAGTTGAAGTTGCTGTCAGGTGCAACACTGTGAAAATCAGCGGAATTCACAAAATTCCTGAGTGGGAAAGGGTTAACCTTAATTCAATCAATCGATCAATCAAAAATCAATATGATACTGTACATCATCTTGCAAAATGTCATTCACAAAAATTTCCATCTGCTTTTGTTGTCTGTTCGTTACTTAAAAAAGTCACTGTTGCTGACACTGTGGACCCAGATCAGACTGCTTCACTAGGATGTATGCAAAGATATATTTGAAAAGTTTGCAAAAATAAAATTAGCAGATCACATAACCAGATGACATTTTTTCAGATGTAGTTTTTTGTGGCCTTTTTCTTGAGGGGGTGGGGTGGGGTGGGGGGGTTAAGGCCCTTTCAAGATTATTTCACTTATATCAGGTTGATCATTAATCAGGTGGCCGTAAACCACATTTCCTGGAGAAAAACGACATGGCCTTCCATTGCAGAACTTGGGAGTCTCAATTGTGACCTGAGCCAGGTACTCTTATCAACTAGGCCACAGAGGCCTGTTTTTTTTTTTTTGTGGCATCTTAAGGGTTAGGGTAACGTTGCAAAAATAAACTGACAAGAAAATCAAATGGAATTCAGCAACTACAAGTAAATCACGGTATAGTAAAAATCACAGGATACCCATGCTACAGCAAAGATCAGGATCAGCCCGCACACAGACAAAAGAAATTGCAACCAGACATATGAGCTTACATGAGTATCTATTTTGGCACTGCTATCCTCCTCCTCTGATGTCAGAACTGGAGCCACCGTGACCTTAACCTTCACATCCTTCTCCTCACCAGGGGGCTCTGCCTGCTTACTTGGTGACGGAGTTGTTGTGTCACTTCCTGACAACCAGAAGGAAAGATCATCCTGCAAAACAATGTATAAGCCTTCAACTATTGAGCATGTCAATACAATATTTGCAATATTGTCTACTATTCAAACAAATAATGATCCTTTTTTCTTGCAATGCAGTTTTTCTAGCATTTTTGCATGTAGTGTGTTTAACAAGCTTTACCCATAAAATGCCAATCACGACAATTGTCCTCTGCTTTGTCGTCTGCTGGTTACTTTAAAAGTCATTTTTGCAAACAGTGTGGACCCAGATCGGACTGCTCCTCTAGGAGGAGTCTGATCAGGGTCCATATTGATTATCTGTATGCAAAAATATTTTTAAAAAGTTTGCAAAAAGATTCAGCAGATGACATAAGCAGACGATATTTTCAGATGTATTTTTCCTCGTCGTCTTAAGGGTTAAGTCCCTTGTTGCTGCTAATGATGTGGACCAGTGTGTCATGTTCCAATTCATCTGATCTGGGCTCAGTTTAACAGGCTGATCCCCTTAAACCCCATTTTTGTATAGTAAAATGGGGTTAACAGGGGTAAACATTATTTTACTTCATTTATGAACTCTGCACATGAACTCACTGATGGGGATAATTGACCAAAGTTTAATGAAAATCCTTTGAGGGGTAAAGGAGATATGGAATGGACACAAAATTTACAGTTTTAAACTTGTGACCTTCAAATGTGACCTTGACCTTGAGTCAGCATGCTTCATTTATTGGTTCTGCACATCAGCTCACTGGGGGGGATAATTGACCAAAGTTTAATGAGAATCCTTGCAGGGGTAAAGGAGATCTGGAACGGACACAAAATTCAATGTTTCAAACTCGTGACCGTCAGCTGTGACCTTGAGTCAGAATGGTTCATGTATGGGTTCCGCACATCAGCTCACCGAGACGAATAATTGACCAAAGTTTAATAAAAATCTATCAAAGAGTTCAGGAGATATGGAGTGGACAAGAAAGTGTTATGGACAGCCAGATGGGACAGACAGGCCCAGAATGCTGCATCTAGTCAGGGCCTACTCTATTTGCAAAACATCCAGCCAGATTCCAAATAGATTTTGAAGAAAACACAACCTGACACCCCTAAATTTTGCAATGGACTATTGCTATATATATGGAGGAAGATTCCATTTGGTACAAAAAGGGTTAAATCTCATTATTGTTAATAACGAATGAGAGCTTGATTACCTTATCTTCCCCACCTACATCATTCTCCTCTATTTTGGCCTCCTCGTCCCTGGGCGACGCCCCAGGTGTGTTATCACCCTCTAACTCTTCATGGTCCTGCATTAGGTTGGGTCCATCTCCCTCTCCAGTCTCCTGGTGGGATCTCTTCTTGTGTTTCTTCTGAATAAAGAGAGATACAACTTTCACGAATGCTGAAAATCCGTGAATTTTTCTGCTTTCTTATAAATTAAGGGGAATGGGAACACCTGGCAGATTTTTTTTTCTGCCATTTTTCAAAGGGAGACAACTTTTGGGACTTCCTGTTCGCTATTCTATGAGCCCTGTCCCACTGAAAAATGGGTCTACTCTTAAAGGAAAGAATTTGCTCCACAGGAGCAAATTCTTTCCTTTAAGAGTTGACCCCTATTGACATGGGAGACAAAAATACTTTTGCAGGAGTTGCCTCCCCTGAAGGTGTTCCCATTCCCCTTAAGTGCCTTTGAAATGAGGAAAGGTTATGCTGTCAAGGAGCAAAAATTCTTTATAGTTGGGAGTAGATCCCTATTGAGAAGAGATTGAGATATTTCACCACCTTTAAGAGACCTTTAGGGGATTGGGTTGTTTGTTTGTTTAAATTGAGGATTAACATCCCCGTCAACACTATTTAGGTAATTTTAGAGATGTTTCTTCCAGTTTCATGGGACTTTTACCTGACACTGAGATGAAATGACATCTCAAACCCTGCTGCCCAATGAAATCAATAGGGCTTATATGCATTTGTCTGATTCGCACCACTTTGCCTGGGCAGGCTTAGTCCTTCTAAGCAGTTTACCAGTACTCAGGTGTGGTCAGTTTCAGCTCTGCATGGAAGGGTCATGCAGCCCAATCTATTTCTCCAAGCCCCAATGGACGGAGGCCAAGGAGACTGGTTGTACAGCCCTTTCCCATACATTGAGCAGATCAATAATCGGAGATGGATGAAAACTAGAGTGCCTGGAGAAAATCCACAAGGGCCCAGTTGTTCAAATCGCCCTTAGCTTAATGAGCTTGTTAGTGGTCAAATTGTTAACTGATATAGCAAGTACAGCTACTCACATTGTCTCAGCAAATGTAATAGTATATTTACTTTATTAAAAGGTTAAAGTTTTTACCATATGTTAACTAATGACATTGTTAGTTAAAGCTTTAAACAACTGGTCCCAGATCATCCATTGCAGTGCTTGGCATAAATGTGTCAAGCTAAAACATGTCTTTGGAACTGGTGAGCTTAATAAAGCTGAGTTCAGCCTACACATCCATACAATCTGACCAGTCCTTGCTGTGCGCTAAGTACAGTGGACTTTGCTGTGTGCTAAGTACAGAGGTCTTTGCTATGTGTTCAGTACAGTGGAACTTCAATAAACAAAAGACAGATAGCTAGATAGCTTGTTTACCATGGCTAATACAAACTCACTTTTGAGACCCTAGAGAATGCATCCAATAGCTCCAGACATCCGGAAATCCATATATATGGGTATTTTATGAAGATTTTCAGATTTATCTTTAAAAGGTATGTAGTGTGTACTCACTAGAATCGCCTCTGTGAGGCGATTCTAGCGAGTACACACAACATACCTTTATCTTAAAGAAGGCCCTTAAGATAGCCTCAATGGATCTCCATTATCTCTCCATTATGCATTAAAAAGTTTGACCCTCAGTAGTTTAAACTACCCCGGACAGATTTTCATGACCATAGTTACAGGTTCGAAGTTTTATTCAGCCATATCCTGACCTCAAGGTCAATGTCACAGACATGTTTGTATTAAAGTTTTTAGAGCTCATATTTTCCAAACCATACAATGGATTTCCCTAATATTACAAATCATAATAGATACAGGTCCAAAGTTTCATTCAACCATACCGCTGCTCCTGCCCCATGACCTTAAAAACCTAGAAATTTTTAATGATAAAGTTCTTAAGAACTCATTTGATTGATAGTGTTCATATCTGAAATGAGGAATTATTTTTTCAAAGGCATAATCAACATTACCCCCACCCATGCCAATGACCTCAAAGACAATTTTCCAGGTGAGTTATGCTGTCTGATAACGGCTGTTGTTGCAAACTGATTTTTTTGGGTGAGGTGGGCACCTGGGCGGGGCATCAATTTCATATTGACACATTTCTAGTATTAGGAATGTTTTCAGAAAATAGTTGAACTTTCTGCAAACATTGCAGGCCCCGTTCCCCTTAAATAAAGTAGGAGTTCATTACAAAACTTAGGGGTGTCAGCTGCAGGTTCAGTTATTTTTAGAAATGTGTTCTTAACCCTTATCTTGCTGTTCACGACAACCCCAATATTACCAAACAGTGTAGATCCAGATCAGATGGCTTCTGAAGAAGCCATCTGATCAGGATCTACACTGTTTGGCATTCAGTTTATGAATTTGTAGCAATAAATTACATCAAGTAATTCGATTGGTTGATAGACAGAAATGGGTGTGGTTTAAATGAATATTCAGCAAGATAAGGGTTAAAACGGTTGAACTTTGTGCAAACAGAGAAGGCCCACATCAGATGCCACATTCTGCGGCATCTGATCTGGGCCTTCACTGTTAGCCAATGACCCATTTTGGGGTTTCCTGTATATAATGCGTTTAAATCAGCAGGGCCAAATTGAAGTCAATATCTGCTGAAACAAGTCAATATTAGCTGGATACCACAATGCTGAAATGGTCGTTTAGCAGTTAAATGGCCCAGTCTACACTTTAAAATCCATGTCAACCAGGTCAGCTAGCCTAGCCAACTTTGCTTGGGCCAGCTTAGATTACAACTAGAAATGCGTCCATAGGACACGGATGCCCCCGCCTGAAAATATGTCTGTTCATATTCATCAATAGAAAGTTATTGACTGTGTTTAAGTTTTGGATCCTTTTTTCACGTTTGACCTCTAAGTATGACCTTGACCTTGTAGGTAAGGACCTTTGTTTTGTGTGAGGCAGATTGTCTGATGATGGCCAACATTTCTGCCAAATAATTTCAAAATCCATGCAGAGATAAGAAAGTTATTGACCGACCATTTTTTTTACCTTGGACCTCTAAGTATGACCTTGATCTTGGAGGTACGGATCTGGGTTTGCACATGACACATAGTCTCATGATGGTTAATATTTCTTCAAAGTAATTTAAAAATCCATACAGAAATAAGTAAGTTATTGACTGTGTTTAAGTTTCGGACCCTTTTTTTGGCCTTTGACCTTTAAGTATGACCTTGACCTTGGAGGTACCAACCTGGATTTTGCACATGACACATCGTCTCATGATGGTTAACATTTCTACAAAGTAATTTCAAAATCCATCCAGAAATAAGAAAGTTATTGACTGCGTTTAAGTTTCGGACCCTTTTTTTGACCTTTGACCTCTAAGTATGACCTTGACCTTGGAGGTACGGACCTGGGTTTTGCACGTGACACGTCGTCTCATGATGGTTAACATTTCTGCCGAGAAATTTTAAAATCCATCAAGAAATAAGGAAGTTATTGACTGCGTTTAAGTTTCGGACGCACGGACACACGGACGGACAGGGGCAACGCTATATGCCCTTTCCACCATTCTTCGAATGGCGGGGGCATAAAAATGGGTAACCAATAAATTGCCCATATTGAATAGGAGGGGAATATCTGTTTATGTTGAGGTTTTATGTCCCCAGTAACACTAATAACGTCATTTTGGAGACATTGTTTCCAATTTTGATGAAACTTTTAGCCAATATTGAGATGAAATGACATCTCAAGCCCTAACACCAAAACAAACCACTAGGGTTTATTTGCAGGGATGGTCCAACCTGCACCGCTTTGTCTGAACTGGCTAAGACCTACTAGATCTTTGCAGTTTACCTGTACTCATGTTTGGTCATTTTCAGCTCTGTGCAGAAGCACCATGCAACCTGATCTATTTCTCAGAGCCCCGATAGACGGAACGGGAAGAATGACAGTATAAAATATACCCAGATTAGTTTCCAAACAAAAAGACTGTCCGACCAAGTGATCAAACCCATCACCTTTTTATTACCAGTCTGGTGCATATATTGAACTGAGCCACCGGGCCCCATTATTCCCGAAAGTACATGAAACCTTTGCCTAACCTAAGCAATAGAATTTTTCAGAATTGTGACAGCTCATACGCTTTTACCTCTTTTTTCTCCTTTTTCTTTTTGTCCTTCTTACTCTCCTTGACCTTCCTGTGTTTCTTACGCTCTTTCACTTCCTCTCCTATCTCATCTGGCTGTGCGCTGCTGGATACTATTCTGTGTGTCCGTACAGGCAATTTCTCATCATCCCGCAAAGGCCTGTGAAAGGTAACATTGTTAGATAGCATTAAAAGCCCTTATCCTAATGAACACAACAACTCATGACCCAAGATAACCCCTGCCTTTGCAAACAGTGTAGATCAGGATCTACAATGTTTGCCATGCAGTTTGTGAAATGAATGAATCTTGTTTCTATTAATTTGATTGGGAGTCAGAAATGGGTGTGGCTACATTAATTTGTTCAGCAGGAAAAGGTGTTAGATATCAACCCTTACACCCTTGAATTTCTTCCTTTTATGAAGTTGGACATGGTCATTGTTGTTAACAGGGCTTTTTAGTACAAGCGGCGTCGCACCTGCTGGGGGCGAAAGTCATAGAAGCCACAATCAGAATGTTGTTATTAATTAAGTAAATTTCATAGCAGTTGATAGTTGATGTAAAATGTGTCAAAGTCACTGGACCAAAAATATAGGCCATAGTCACCAGGTCAAGGTACGTGCCAAATCAATACAATGAGGAGAAGTACTGTGCAAAGTTTGGTGGCTGTATGCCATTTATTTTAGGACATACTGAACATTGACGTAAAAGTCGCTGGAGTGCATACTATAGGTTAGGGTCACCAGGTCAAGGTACCGACAGAGTAAGTAAATTTAGGAGAAGCACTATGCAAGGTTTGGTGGTTGTAGGCCTTATAGTTAAGAAGATATGGAATGTCGACCTAAAAAGTCAAAGGAGTGCAAAATATAGGTCAAGGTACCTGCATAGTCAGTACATCTAGGAGAACCACTATGCAAGATTTGGTGGTTGCAGGACTTTTATTTGAGAAGATCTGGAACATTGACGCAAATTGTGTCGAAGTCAATGGAGCGTAAAATATAGGTCAAGGTCATCAGCTGCAGAATCAGTACATCCAGGAGCAGCATTATGCAAGCTTTGATGGTTGCAGGCCTTTTATTTGCAGAGATCTGGAACTTAGACATAAATATTTGTCAAAGTCGCTGGAGCATAAAATATAGGTCAAGGTCACTGGGTCAAGGTAACTGCAGAGTCGGTACATCCAGGAGAAGCACTATGCATGATTAGATGGCTGTGGGCCTTTTATTTGAGGAGTTCTGGAACTTCGACATAAAATGTGTCAAAGTCAGTGGAGGGTAAAATATAGGTCAAGGTCACCATGTCAAGGTACCTGCAGAGTCAATACATCTAGGAGAAACACTATTCAAGATTTTATTGGTGTAGGCCTTTTATTTGAGAAGATCTGGAACATTGACGTAATTTGTGTCAAACTCACTGAAGCGTAAAATATAGGTCAAGGTCACCGGGTCAAGGTGCTTGCCTAGTCAGGAGCTCATGGTGATGTTTCATGAAAAGTTTGATGGTTGTTTAGTCTTATAGTTGATTACAATACAAACTTTGACGTAAATGTCGAACTTCGACGTAATGGTAAAAGTCACTGGAGCGCAAAATATAGGTCAAATTCACCAGGTCAAGGTGCTTACAAAGTGAGAAGGTCTATGAGATGTTTCATGTAAGGTTTGATGGTAGCTGAGGCTTGTAAAATAAAAACTTTGACATAAATGTCAAACTTTAACGTAAATGTCGAACTTTGACGTAATGGTAAAAGTCACTGGAGAGCAAAATATAGGTCAAATTCACCAGGTCAAGGTGCTTGCAAAGTGAGGTCTATGAGATGTTTCATGTAAGGTTTGATGGTAGCTGAGGTTTGTAAAATAAAAACTTTGACGTAAATGTCGAACTTCGACGTAAATCTTAACAGACGGACGGACGAATGGACGGACGCACGCAAGAATGGATGCACAGACGGAAAATCGGATGCCTATGTGGGACAAAAATCATTTTTGTCCCACATAGGCATCCGATTTTTAGTAAAGATCCTGATAAGACAGCTCATTATGAGCTGCATAGGAAACTGAATCAGTCTATAAGGTTGAAAGGGTTAACCCATTGTAGACTAGTGAACTCTTCCATTGTTATATGTTGGACAAGTCCATTTGTCATATAAGGGGTGTCAGGCCTATTTTTTTCATTTTTATTTTATTTTTGAGAAAAACATTCTGTTAGCAAACCCTGATCAGACACCACATTCTGTGGCGTCTGATCTGGGCCTGCACTGTTTGCCATGGTAACCCTTCAGGGGTTTCTCACATGCAATGGGTTAAGGCACCAAAAACAACAGCAACAAATGAGATTTCACATATGTTTGCTCTTTTTAGGGAAAATAATACTTGGCATGTCAATCCTAAAATTTTAGGAAGAAATAAGAAAAATACTGCAAACTTCTTCAAAAACATTTTTCTTTGTATGAAGTGGGCTTCACTATTTAGTATTATATTTATTTTGCTTTTACAGCCCTTTCAAGGTTATTTCACTTATATCCAGCCAGTTGTTAAACAGAGGTAGGCAAAAATCTGAGTATCCAGAGAAAAAACACCTATTGACCCATTCAGTACCAGAAACCAGGTACCTTGGTAAACAGTGCAGGCCCAGATCAGACGCCGCAAAACGCGGCGTCTGATCAGGGCCTACACTGTTTGCAAACAGTCATTTCCCAAATAAAGTTTGAAGAAACACAACCCGACACCCCCAAATGCTGAAATGGACTCCTGCTATATATAAGGAGGAAGATTCCATTTGGTACAAAAAAGGGTTAAGAGTCAGTGTTCTTACCCACTACGCCATGTAGGCCAGTGATATGTTGTAACACAATATTCGGCTCGGAATAACTTACTCATCAAGGTTAATATCCAGCTTTTTATAGGCATCACTTATGTCCCTGTCATCTTCTTTGTCTGATGTATTGGCACCCTAAAATTGAGATAAAAGGATTGTTTCTTTGTTTGTTTGGTGTTTCATGGCACATTCAACACTTTAGGTTATATTGAGCAGTTCAGTTTACCTAACCACACTTTCCGGGGCAGCTTTATACATAAATGTTAACCAGTACAGTGCACATTCTTTCCCTAGAAACTGTATGTGTGTGTTTGAGTTTTACATCCCACTGACAAGAAAGGACATACCGAGACGGGACCTCAGATTAAAAACTCATCTGAAAGTCTGGAGAAGTCCAGAATCAAACCCAAGACCCCTGGATACTGAGACAAGAAGTTTAGTCATTAAACCACAGAGGTTTCTCGCCGGACACTAACAACTGCCGTTCTTGTATCAGCAGAAGGAAGAGAATGATAGTATAACAGATTTCATTATCAATCTTTAAGAATGTTGTCAACCCTAGCAGGTTAACAAGCATGCAACCTCCTGATTACCAGTCAGTTGCACATCCGAATGCGCAACTGAGGCCATCTGATAAAATTAATGCTTTGCATGCTCAGTATTTAGGCAGCAGACGACATTTTTTAAATATTTTTCAAATTCTCCCAGAAAACAGGATTTGACATCTCATGCAAATTGTCTCCTATGATGACAATTTGCATGAGATTCTGGGAAAAATAAGAAAAATATCAACTGTCGTCTGCTGAATTAGCCTAGAGAGTGGTACAGGTTAAGGGAAATGGAAAAACTGTATTCACCCTAGATATTCAGACACCTCAACTCCTTACCATACTTGTTCTAAAATTTGAACAAGTACAATTTTCTACCGGATATTGCGTCTAGAAATAGCTGGATGAGTGAAAAATCGAGTAGAGGAAAGAATTTGATCTGCAAAGGAAGGACTGATGGCTCTCACCCATCGGGGCTCAGAGAAATGGATTGGATTTCATGATGCTTCCACGTAGAGCTGAAACCATCAGCACACGAGTACTGGTCTAAGTCTGAACAGGCAAAGTGGTGCGAGTCGGACCGTCCATGTCTATTGGTTTCATTGGATGGCAGACCTTGAGATGTCATTTCATCTCAGTGTTTGGTAAAGTCCCACAAAATTGGAAGCAACGTCTCCAAAATGACCTAATTGGTGTTGACGGCGACTTTCAACCTCAATTCAAACAAATAAACAAAAGAAGTAGAGTAGGTAATATTTAACCAGGACTTGATTCCAGTGGCAGCCACTAGTGATACAATGTAAGAACTAACTCACTAAGTTTCCTTTATAAGCATTCAGGAATGATGAAACTCTATACCTCCGGCATTTCCTCAACATTGCTGACTTGATGGACAGAAGGAAGGTCTTCTTCTTCAGATGATGCTTCTCCTTTTCTCCTCTTCTTCTTGTTCTTCTTCCCTTTCTTTTTCTTCTCACCAGTTGCGTTCATAGTGATGTACTTGTCTGATGCTGCTATACCTAGCAAAGGCAGATACGTAAAATTAGAAAAAATGGATTATTAAAGTTTGATGAGAATGGATAAAACGTCTATCATTTATTATGACAAATATGTTAACCCTTATCTTGCTGAATATTCAGTTAAGCCACACCCATTTCTGACTTTGAACCAATCAGATTTCTTAATGTAATTTATTCCTACAAATTCATAAACTGAATGTCAAACAGTGTAGATCCTGATCAGATGGCTTCTTCAGAAGCCATCTGATCTGGATCTACACTGTTTCCAAAAATATGGGTTGTCGTGAACAGCAAGATAAGGGTTAATATATTTTTGCTGAAAAATGTGAGTAGCTTTTGCAAATGTACACACATTTTTCAGTAAAAATACCACTGTATAGGTATCATATATGTATGCTAGAACAGATGAGTTTGACCACTAACTAGCTTGTCAAGCTAAATATAAAGGCCTCTATGGTGAAGTGGGTAAGCTACTCGCCTCTTAAACTAAAGATCTTGAATTCAATTCCGGGATTCTCCAGAACTCTGATGAGTTTTTAAACCAAGGTGCTGTCTCCAGATGACCTTAGTTCAAGGTAGGATGTAAAACTCAAACACACAAACACTTGTTAAGCTAACCATGCTTTGGACAACTGAGCCCAGGGAAATACCCAGCAGGCACACATCGCTAGGGCAATGTCAAATCAACATCGGTGCCATGTCAAGACGTTGCACCGCATTGATATGACATTGCATAAATGTCATGATGTTGTACCTACGTTGATGTGACATCAGATTTACGTCAAGTGCCTGCAGGGTAATCAGTGATTTAAAGAGATAGTAAATGGTCTAAGCTACCGTCATTATCAGTTGTGCAAAATGTGTGACTGTGGCATGATGCTTAATTCAGATTTAACATCCCAGTGAACACTATTTTGGTCATTTTGAAGATGTTGCTTCCAATTTTGTGGGATTTTTACATGACATTCAGATTAAATGACATCCCAAGCCCAATGAAACCAAAAGGCTTATATGCATTGAACGGTCTGACTCACACAACTTTGCCTGGGCAGGCTTAGCCCTTCTAAGCGGTTTATATATATATTTCTCCAAGCCCCGATGGGCAGGCGCGAGAGCAGTCTAGTCAGGAAAGTAAACATTGTAATACAGGTATTTAAATAAATAAATAAAGTTTGCAAAAGTCCATATCATACAATTGATTGAATGTAAAATGCATGCTACCTGCTTAGCAACAGATAAGGTTATTACCTGGTGATTATTGCAGAATAGTTTTTGTCAATTCTCCATGGTTTTCATATATTTCCAATCACAAGTGCAACTAGAACTTAAGAGCTTTTCTGTGGGAAATATACCAGAATTCCTTATTTCTTAGGAGGCCTAAGCCTGGCTGGGTCAACTGGTAACGAGTACATTATTTCAACAACTAGAAACATGTCAATACATCTCAGATGATGGGGGGTGGAGGTGGGTGGGATATGGCTGAATGAAACTTCGGACCAGTATCTATCATGAATCCAAATATGAAACAAATCCATTGTATGGTTTGGAAAATATGAGCTCTTAACATACTTGAAATTTCAATATTTCTATGTGACATAGAAATTTGAGGTCACATGCATGGGTGGAGGTATTGCTGAATAGCACTTTGGACCTGTATCTATCATCATGCAAAATATAAACTCAATCCATCGCATGGTTTCCAAGACATGAACTCTTTAAAAAATTAAAGTTAAAAACTTCTAATTATGTGACCTTGAACTTGAGATCTTAGGCATGGCAAATAAACCTATCAGCAGAGCAAATATAAACCAAATCTATTAAATGGTATGGAAATTATGAGCTCTTAAATAACAAGTTCTACCTGGTACAAATACCTTAACCAGTCTTTAACATTAAATTTCTAAGTCTGTGACCTTGATCTTGAGGTCAAAGGCATAGGTGGGATTACTGCTAAATAAAACTTTGGACATATATCTATCATCATACAAAATATGAACCAAATCCATCAAATTGTTTAGAAGAGATCTTAAATAAAGTTGAACATGGCACAAATACTTTAACATCCAAATTTTTTAGTCCTTGACCTCGACTTTGAGGTCATGAGCATGGGTGGGGGTTACTGCTGAATAAAACTTTGGACCTTTATCATCCCAGATCCATCACATGGTTTGGAAATTATGAGCTTTTCAAAAGCTTCAGGTTCTACCTAGTACAAATGCCACCACCTGAGTCTAACAGGATCACATACCTACATACACGCATTTGTACAGAAGGATGTACATTCGTCCTCAAGAACGCACATACGGAAAACCGGAAAACTATATGCCCTGTGCAGATGTGGGGGCATAAAAACTGGCATCTGCTCTTGAATCAATGCAAGGGAGAGAACGACACAATTACCTGGGACATGCAGAGGAACAGACAGATCAATCTGAGTCACTGGAATACCATCAATGTTTTCCATGGTTGATAGAGGTTTCTTCTTTCTGTCTATCTTCAGATAGTTAGGATTGTGTTCTTGTTCAATACGACGTTGTTCTCGAGCCTGTAATGTGTATGATTATGAGACAAGTCAATTGTCTTTTTAGATATAGCAACCACTCATATCAGCTTGGGCAATCTGAGTCTGCTGAGTGCTACATACAGTGAAACTCCTATATAGAGGATCTTACACGAGTGTTCATGTATTATTGAATTTATTAAACTGGTTGAGGAAAAGGGATAAAATGTGAGGCTTTGCCGAGCATTTTATCACTTTTCCTCAATGAGTTTAATAAATTCAATAATACATGAGCACGAATGCAAGATTCCATTTATCATATGACATTTAAAACGCATTTTATTCACGATTGTTTACAAAAATGTCAACATTCCGCTGTTAGTAAACACGCCTTCGTTAAGGAGGTCGTACATGTAATGTTACGGGACGCATATAGCTAATTTGCATAATTAATCCACTTGTGGACTAATGAAATATTACATGGCTTTATTACACTCTCAGATGCGACGTCATTTGATATATAAAGATATCCTTTGGAACTGTTCAAAAGTGATATTTAAGACCACTTTGGAACATTCTTACATAAGGGCACTGAACAAAGCACAAAGAAATAGACATAACATCGTGTAGTAAATTGTACTTGTTCAAATTTTAGTAAGGAGTTGAGATATCAGAATATTTAGGGCAAATATGGTAGTCTTACTTTTAGCTGGCTTAGCAGCAGAATTTCACTGCAGATGCACAAGTCTTTGACCAAAAGCTTCATTATGGCAACAAGCAAGCTGTGGGTAGCCAGGCAGATATGAGTATTCTCACATCAACAAACAAATCATATATTACCTGTTCCAGTTATTTGGAAAAAGATCTCTAAAATATGAAGCAATCTGCTAATCAGGCTCTGTACTGACTGGCATTCTGTCAGCCGGTTTGAATATACTATTTATAGCAGTTTAAAGACTTGTTGCATCCCATTCTATCCCACTCTTACTCCATCAAAATCTATAATAGCGGTTCTAATGAATACCCACAACATGGTTTATATGGAGAACTGAGAAAAATTATCCTTCATTTGTCGCAAAACACCCACTTTATCTGTTACTGAGGCAGTTCTAATAAATCCCCAAAATATTGGTTATGGAGACCTGATAAAAATTGTCCATCAGTTATCACAAAATACCCATCGTATCTGTTTCCATCCTGCCCGAGTATTTCATACTTTTCAGTCTTGCTGCCAAAAGTTTACCTATTTATAGAATGTTTTGTTTGTTTGAATTGAGGTTTGACATCAGTCAACACTATTTAGGAAATTTTGGAATCATTGCTTCCAATTTTGTGGACTTTTACCAAACACTGAGATGAACTTGCCACCCAAGGAAACCAATTGGGGTTATATGCAGTTGGATGGTTTGACTTGCACCACTTTGCCTGGGCAGGCTTAGTTCTAAGTGGTTTACCAATACTCATGTGTGGTCAGTTTCAGCTCTGCATGGAAGCACAAAGCAACCCAATCTATTTCTCCAAGCCCCGATAGGCTGGGGCCCTTATAGAATGTTGAAGCTTGAATATAATAATTATGCTGGCATAAATGATATGTGACAAAAAAGCAGATGCTGATACCTTGTCTAATTCTTCTGGGGTAGGTTCATGTCTCTTCTTAGATGGTTCATTGGAATAGAATGATCTGAAATGGACAACACGAAAATGTATAGTTCCAGATTAAGCGGGAGTAATCAAGATAATTAAGGGATAATTTTTCTTATTTTTAACCCTTATCTTGCCGAATATTCATTTAAGCCACACCCATTTCTGTCTATCAACCAATCAAATTACTTGATGTAATTTATTGCTACAAATTCATAAACTGAATGCCAAACAGTGTAGATCCTGATCAGATGGCTTCTTTAGAAGCCATCTGATCTGGATCTACACTGTTTGCAAAGATAGGGGTTGTCGCGAACAGCAAGATAAGAGTTAAGACAGAAACATATATGTTGTAGATACTTGTCAGAATCACCTCACAGAGGTGATTCTGACAAGTACACACAACATAATGTAGTTTAATGGTTAAATAAAAATATTCTCAAAGTAGCCGGTACTCCTTCATATTCGCGCTATGACAAAGACTGACTACATGCTGTACAACGATTTGAGCATTGCATTTTACAATGTTATTTGAGCCAAGGCACAACAAAACCAGAATCACCTAGGAAGACACTGGGTGGACTGTCTAAAACCAATGGCTGATTGGAGTGTTTCTCTAGGTTTTGCTATGAACCAGCCGGTTTAGATGGTTATGAAACAGTCATTTTTATGATAATATTTATATTAGCATAAAATTTAAGTTAACAACTCTTCAGCAATCAATTTATGACAAACAGATCTGTCTATTTCTAATTTACAGGACTGATATTTTTATTTTTTTTTTGTGTGTTTCATTATTAACTATTGTTATTATTACAATTACAGTGAAATTCCGCTATTAAGACCACCTAAATTTATGATAAATTCTGCTATAAAAAGCTTATTCTGAAGGGTGCACTTAATCTTTCTTTGTGTGTTCTTCCCACAATATCCTCTGGTCAGGGACCACCTTTGGGACTGTTCAAAAGTGGTCTTAAAGACCACTTTTGAACAGTCCCAAAGGTGGTCTTAATATAGGAATTTTACTGTACTAAACTCCGTTCAGAAAATCTGAATCATCGATTTTTTCGTTTCTCGCTTTTAATACTCATTTAAGCCCATACATCACTATGGGAAAGTTTTAGACCTCACCCTCCGCCGATTTCTCCAGCAAGTCGTATGCCTCTGCGACAGCTAGGAAAGGCTGTGATTATTTGGAGAAAATTGCAAAATCTATATTTTCTTCCACAGACTAAGACATTCTGACAGGTTCGACACACCCTTTTGAACCATATATAGAAGTGGTCACTGCTCTTGTACATTACAAGGGCATCTATGTTTAATTTGCATGATCACTCCATGGAAAATCATTAGCTGTTACACCACATCTGATATCGGTATAATTCTTTTTGATGACTGTTGACAACACATCGCGCTAGTGACTCCCCGTTCCTAGTGAGCCTCTATCTAGCCATTCGAATATAAGGTGTGTCGCAATTGCATATCTATTTATAAAGTGCGTCACATGGATTTGAATATTTATTATTTTAACTGACAATCATCGTCAAATGGACTTAGTCTGTGCTCTCATTTCTTTGTTTTTCAATTTTCTACAAATAATCACAGCCTTTCCTGACTGTCGTAGAGGCATACGACTTGCTGGAGAAATCGGCGGAGGGCGAGGTCTAAAACTTTCCCATAGTGATGTATGGGCTAAAATGAGTATTAAAAGGAAGAAACGGAAACATCGATGATTCAGATATTCTGAATGGACCTATTACAGTTATTATTATTATTATTCATTACTGTCAGAGGTAATACCAACGAATACCCACAACGTATGATTAAATGCAAAAAAAAAATTTAATAAGAAATCCCGAAATTATCTTCCTCCATGGTGTAGTGGATAAGCTACTCACCTCACAAACCAGGGGCCATGGCATCACGTAAACAAGTTCGTGAAATAAACACCCCTTTAAACCCCACTTCATAATTTTTATAGAGGAAACTGGGGTTAACGGGGGTGTACAATATTTTCTTATTACGGCTCTAAGACATAGGTTGTGTATTTTTCTTATTACTGCTCTAAGACATAGGTCGTGGGTACTCATCAGAACCGGCTCAATGAGGTGGTTCTAATGAGTACCACCGACCTATGTCTAAGACATAGGCTGTGTATTTTTCTTATTACTGCTCTAAGACATAGGTCGTGGGTACTCATCAGAACCGGCTCAATGAAGTGGTTCTAATGAGTACCCACGACCTATGTCTAAGACATAGGTTGTGTATTTTTCTTATTACTGCTCTAAGACATAGGTCGTAGGTACTCATCAGAACCAGCTCAATGAGGTGGTTCTAATGAGTACCCACGACCTATGTCTAAGACATAGGTTGTGTATTTTTCTTATTACTGCTCTAAGACATAGGTCGTGGGTACTCATCAGAACCGGCTCAATGAGGTGGTTCTAATGAGTACCACCGACCTATGTCTAAGACATAGGCTGTGTATTTTTCTTATTACTGCTCTAAGACATAGGTCGTGGGTACTCATCAGAACCGGCTCAATGAAGTGGTTCTAATGAGTACCCACGACCTATGTCTAAGACATAGGTTGTGTATTTTTCTTATTACTGCTCTAAGACATAGGTCGTAGGTACTCATCAGAACCAGCTCAATGAGGTGGTTCTAATGAGTACCCACGACCTATGTCTAAGACATAGGTTGTGTATTTTTCTTATTACTGCTCTAAGACATAGGTCGTGGGTACTCATCAGAACCGGCTCAATGAGGTGGTTCTAATGAGTACCCACGACCTATGTCTAAGACATAGGTTGTGTATTTTTCTTATTACTGCTCTAAGACATAGGTTGTGGGTACTCATCAGAACCGGCTCAATGAGGTGGTTCTAATGAGTACCGACATAGGTTGTGTATTTTTCTTATTACTGCTCTAAGACATAGGTTGTGGGTACTCATCAGAACCAGCTCAATGAGGTGGTTCTAACAACCACCAACATCCTATGTTTGGAGTAAAACAAGAAAAATGTCACAAATCCTCATCAGAGGCATGACCGTTTTGAAGAAATGAAAGGTTGTACTATAAGCATATCTGACTGGTAAGTTTTGTGCATTTTCAGTGAAATTCCAAATAGGAGTGTGTTATCTTCTAGTATTAGCCAGTCACATGATGCAATCAAATCTTTTATTTGTTTCAAGCTCTTAAGTGATCATAATGCACAGGAGGTTCAGCGTTTCCATCAAAGAGAATCGTGCTTCACAATTGCTTATGAACTTGAAAAATAACTTTTTTTGATTAGACCATGTGATTGGCTGTTACAAGAAGATATCACTCCTTTACAATATTTCACGGATATTTCACAGAACTTAGCAGTCGAATAATGCTTATGTCACATGGATCTGTTATCATAATGGGATCAATTCTGGGCTACTTCAGACGTTCCCTTATGAGTCTATAAACTGTGGTCACATCTACTTATGACCTTAGTTGTTGGTTGGACATAAAACTCAAACATCACACTCTGGAGCAATGTGCCTCAATCACAAAATACCTCTTAACTCCAAATACTCACCTGTGATCATCTAGAGTGTTTGGTACAAATATTGACTGTCCTTTTCTGAAACTCTCATCTTCTGAACTGTCAGATGGTGGATCATTTATCCATGCATCTAAATCTAGCCTGCAGATAAAGATATAGAATATAAAGAGGACCCTTGTTGTATTGTTTTTGTTTGATTTGAGGTTTAACGTCCCCGTCAACACTGTAAAGGTCATTTTGGTGACGCTGCTTCCAATGTTGTGGGACTTTTACCCAACATTGAGATGAAATGATATCTCAAGCCCTGTCGCCACATTGAGATGAAATGATACCTCAAGCCCTGTCGCCCAATGATCCCAATAGGGTTTATAAGCATGGACGGTCCAACTCGCACCACTTTGCCTGAGCAGGCTTAGATCCTCTAAGTGGTTTACCAGTACTCGTGTGCGGGTTGGTTTCAGCTCTGTGTGGAAGCATCATGCAGCTCATCTATTTCTTCAAGCCCCGATGGGCGGGGGTGGGAACCCTTGTTGTAACAACAGTTACTGTTCCCTTACCGTTTGCCATTATAAGAATACAGCAGAATTCCGCTATTAAGACCAGCTAAAATTAAGACCAATTCTGCTTTTAAAAGCATATTTAAATGATTTCATTAGTTACCGTATTCGGGTGTGTACTACCCGCATTTGCGTACTACCCGCACCCCCCTTTTTTAGCCGAAATCTGGGGAAAAACTGTTATTCTGTTGTATTACCCGCATGAAATATTTGCTGAAATTTTGGTGGGTGCGTAAGTGAGAAAAAGTAAGAATTGGGCCAGTTTTTGTAACACACAACGGAACGCGCGATCGTCTTCAAAAGGCGGGAAAATGCATGTGCGTGCGAGAATCACCAGAATGCATGTATTTTACATTAATGCGTTGAAAAAACTTTACCTGTTCACCTTTGTTATTTATTTATTAACCAATATTTACCCAGCGGCCCTTTTGTGGGGACATCGGCAAACAGTGCAGTCCCAGATCAGAAAGAAACCGCAGACGTCCGATTTGGATTTACACTGTTTGATGATTTATAACGGTTCAATTATGACACTATTGTTAATCCCGGTCGTATAATTGCCACCCTGCGGTGCGTGTCAATAAGGTGTGAAAATATGGTCAAGTTATGTCTCTAATTTGCGTTTATTCCCCAATCAATAATTTAATCCACAATCAAAGTGAAAATGATTTAATTGCTCCTAAGATGAGTTGCTAAATCTTACTGTAGATATAATATGTGTAATAAAAACGGACTATTCTAATATCTCGTGAATGGTTATGTTTTGGCGCCAAAAAGTCGAACGCTTTAATTTATGTAAACACATCTGTATGCTGTTGTTAGCTATTTACACGGAGCTTCCGAGCTATCGATTTTTTTTACCGTTTCCAAACATTTTTTAATGAAAGAGATACACTGCATTAAAATAAAACAATAGACACGTGTGTGGTTGCTGGGGTCCGATGACGTCATTCACCCATTGCGTGCAGAAAAATTGTAGCAGTAGTTTATGGGTGGCGATTTGGATGCCTGAAAACTTTGATGCATTGAACTTGCTTGTTTATTTCGTTTAAAAACAGAGTTGTAGGAATAATAAGCACAAAATCGGGCTTGCTAGTAATGGATATGTTTTATTACTTGTGTAAGTAAAACTGAGTCAACAATTAACGTTATTTATGTCGGGAATCGTTAAGGGATAGAGCATAACATTGAGATGCATCGTATTTTCAGCTGACAAAAGAAAAATAAAAACGGTCCAAAAATAATTCGGATGGATTACCCGCACCCTGAACTTGGGCCTGTAATTTGAGGGAAAAAAACTGCGGGTAGTACACGCCCGAATACAGTATTTCTATGTGTTATCCACACCAAGAGTCTACACCTCTAGAATGAGACCACCTTTGGGACTGCTCAAAAGTGGTCTTAAAGACCACTTTTGAGCAGTCCCAAAGGTGGTCTTAATATAGGAATTTTACTGTGTGTCACTATAAAGAATGACAATAATAAGTAGCAGGGCATTGTTCCTTAATTACTCCAAGAAATAAATACTGCAGATATTTGTTATGATCACCTTCCAGCAGCAATTTTAACAAATATCCACAGCATTTGTTTCTGGGATTAATTACATACAATATTCCATTAATCAGCCTTCTGTGAAGCTAAGAATTCCTTCCATTTAACACTTTAGTTGCCGAGTAAAACTACATCTGAAAATGCCGTCTGCTGAATCTTTTTGCAAACTTTTTAAAAATATTTTTGCCTACAGGCAAACAGTGTGGACCCTGATCAGACTGCTCCTAGTGTTTTGTTGCCATAGCGGATGCCCTTATACAGAGGGTTGACTGTAGTATTGTCCGCATGTAACTAGAGACACTGACCAGGTGACACGTATCTTCTGTACCCTATACATCTAACCATGTACCCTATCTCCTGCTAAGTCTAATGCCTCCATAATATAGGGATCAACTGTGGTTTTTCATGCATCAACATTTGTCAGATCTTGAGGAAGCTGTTTGAACATGAGGCCGCTAGTCCAAATGTTGAAATATCTCCCAAGGGAAGTGGCGAATGTTAGTGAAATAACCATGGATTATCATTGTTCTTGCATAACGTATGATTGCGACAGCACCCAAAGGCTCCATATAAACTCTTCAAATGTGACCGGCGAACAGTTCAGAATGTTGTTAACAATGACCTTGACATCATCATGGAACTCTAAAACGTTACATTCAGGGCATAATGTTACTTTGTTCAACGTAACGTAAACAAAGCAAGGCCGATCTTGTCATATGATATCAAAAGTTCAAAACCCATCTTCAAACAGCATGTGAATTTCATAATTTGAACATGGATTTTGTTGTTTGACAATGGCTTCAAACAGCAATGTGCAGAGGTATTAATGCAAGAACATACATTCAATCAGCATTCACTGTGTCATAATAATTCCTGTTAAGTATAATTTTCATGAGATGTCATGTTTTCTAGGGAAAATAAGAAAACTATCAAGAATTTGTAGATTGTTTGTAATAAGTCTTAACAGTTCTAGTAAGAACAATATCCGCAGCTCTGAAGCTCAAGAAATTGAGTCGTGGTGGCATTAATTAACACATTCTTAAAATTATTCAACAAAGGCAAATATACTACCTTGTATTTTCACTGAATAAAATGTGAGTAGCAACATTTTGGCCACTAACAAGCTTGTGAAGCTACCAATGCTTTGAAAAACTGAATCCACTTTGCAAGACCCTCCATGATAGGTTCATCAAAATTTCCTAAGTTTGATGTTCAAGCACACAGTTTTTTTGCTTCACTGCAACTACAATTTTCCGAAACAGTAATTAATCACTATGCTGAATAATCAATTTAACCACAACCCTTTCTCACAATCAACCAATCAATTAACTTTATATATAATATGCATTTATTTTGCAACCTGAATGACAAACAGTGTAGATCCTGATTAGATGGCTTCTTCAGTAGCCATCTGATCTGTATCTTCACTGTTTGAATGACAAACGGTGTAGATCCTGATCAGATTGTGAAGCCATCTCTTGATCTGATCTGTATCTTCACTGTTTGCAAAGGTAGGGGCTGTTATGTTCAGCAGGATAAGGGTTAATACGGAACAGGAATACGTACCCTTCGGGCACCGGAACCTTCTTCTGAGCTTTTGGGGCGACTGGGTTCAGTTCTCCTGTGAAGAGGGCCACAACCTCATCAGCCACGTTAGCACCTTTGTCTTGCAATTTGAGCACATATTTTATTAGTTGTACCATACAACAAGCCTGTGAAAATTGGAAGCTTCAGCAAAAATCTAAATCATTGCAGAGTGCAAAACTCTTGTATTAAATAAAACCTTTTTCAACAATGGAATCTTCCTCACCATATATAGCAGGATTATTAGGCTCTGAGGTTATAATACTTATAAAACTTTGTGCTCAACTAACTTGAGCATGAAATTTATCTTGCTCATAAATTTTAAACTGCCAACAAATGTTGGCATTTTAAAATTTATGAGCAGGATAAATGAGACTGTGATGATCTGAACTGGAAAATTGCCTATTTGTTTACACTTTAATGGTCATGAGCATTAAAAATTTCATGCTCAGCTGAGTTGAGCATGAAAGAAGTTTATGACCTTGGGCCCAGGTTGAGCTATTTTGCAATACAATTAAAAAATAGCTGAACTTTTTGCAAACAGTGCAGGCCCTCACCAGCCTTTTTCACAGTTGGAGATGCTAAAAGAAAAGACAAACAAGCCGAAAATTACATAAAATTGAATGACTTGGTTAGACTTGATAAGAATGCTAGGCTTCGCCATTGTGCATGGATGGGTCCACTTTTTACATGAGTGGCCCATTAAAAATCATTCAATGAGCCCGCTGTAGCATAGCTGTAGAATTTAGTGAGAATTTCTTCCAGAGATCATTAACTTCATTTTTGCAATTTTCTTGTGATTTTTGGCTGTCTGATGGATAAACAAGTGTATTGTGTCCTCCTTGAGCAAGACACTTTAACCACATTGCTTAGTACTGGTTCTACCGAGAAATTAACTGAGGTTTTGTTTGTTTGATTTGAGGTTTTAACGTCCCTGTCAACACTGTAAAGGTCATTTTAGAGACGTTGCTTCCAATTTTGTGGGACTTTAACCTGACATTACGATGAAATGACATCTCAAGACCTTTTGCCCAATGAAACCAATAGGGTTTGTAAGCATGGACAGTCCAACTTGCACCGCTTTGCCTGGGCAAGCTTAGATTCTCTTAGCGGTTTACCAGTACTCGTGTGAGGTCGGATTCAGCTCTGCGTGGAAGCATCTATCTAATCATGCAGCCCATCTATTTCTTCAAGCCCCGATGGGCGGGGGCTTGAATTGACTGAGGTAATGGCCAAATGTGACTGACTTAGTGACAGTAGACAAAATGGTTTCTGTCTGTGATGTCCACCTTGTTTTGTCTCCATTTTCATCATGCAGCCAAAAACTAAAGGTGAGTCTGGCAACTTTATATAGCATAATTTAAGGGCCCCTAAATTTCCAAATGGCCCACTTTTCCAAGGCCTAAGGGCCCAGAGGGCCACCAAATCCTAGATTGAACACTGTTTTATCAGTAATAAACACATATTATGTCATGCGTATTTGTTAGAAAATAAATCCCTTACTTATCCTTGTTTGTTTGTTCGATTTGAGGTTTAACGTCAACCCTCAACACTGTTTAGGTCATTTTGGAGACACTGCTTCCAAATTAAGGGGACTTTTACCCAACACTGAGATGAAATGACATCTCAATGCCTGCCGCCCAATGAAACCAAAAGGGTTTATATGCATGGACAGTCGGACTCGCATCCCTTTGCCTGGGCAGGCTTATACCTTTCATGTGGTTTACCAGTACTTGTGTACGGTTGGTTTCAGCTCTGCGTGTAAGCATCATCCAGCTCAATCTATTTCTCCAAGCCCTGATGGGCGGGGCAGGGGTGTTGGGGGCATACTTATCCCTGTTACTCTTCTACTTCTGGAGCTCTGTGCTTTTGACACTTCTCCCATGCACAACAATCTAATTTCAGCGTGGAGTAAGTCTTACCCTTTCCTGCACCTCCAGATCAGCACTCTGCACAAACAATGGCAACTTCTCTTGCAGTAATTTCCCAGTACTCTGTATAAGCTCTGTGTTTCCCTCAGTCTCTGCTGTCTTTAGGATATTGCTGTATAATTTGAGAATGTTTTGGACATACACGCTCTGTATATGGCCAGGTAACACAGTGATCTTTGGTTTTAACATTGCTTCTAATGCTGCCTGAGGGTCTTTCAAATGCCTGAAAAAAGAAATGTGTGAAATTCTGACAGTGGTGTAAATAATTTGGGCTGTCCAATGTTTGTGGACCCAGATCAGACTGCTCCTTAGTAGCAGTTTGATCTGGGTCCATACTGTTTGTCTGTAAGCCAAAATATGTTTGAAAAGTTTACAAGAACAGCATTTGCATTGGCGCAAAAAAAGTGTGTCTAGGACCAGATTTCACGAGTGCCGGATGTGAAAAAAATACTGTATGCATCCACTTTTGATTCCTTCCATCCCAAAAGACTATATAATGCACCTGTGAACAGAGACCACCTGTGCACTAGGACCTGAGCACAGTCAAAATCCTTCCCAAATGCATATTTTTACCCTGAATAAAGACCACTTTTGCTTTGAACAGCATTGACCAAAGTTTTAAATTAGGCAATTAATTGTTTTTGGACTCCTTTAAATGAGCTAAATTATAATTTGGTGTGACTCATTATTAAAACGAACATATTGTTGTCTTTAGAGGGTTTAATCAGTCTATTAATCAGCTCTTTTGTTTTTTTGATTTAAGTTTTACTTCCCCGTCGACATTATTTAAGTCATTTTGGAGATGTTGCTTCCAATTTTGTGGGACTTATACATAAGAGATGAAATGACAGCACAAGCCCTGCTGCCCAATGAAACCAATAGGGTCTATATGTATTGGCAGTCCAACTCGCACCACTTTGCATGGGTAGGCTTAGACCCTCTAAGCAGTTTACCAGTACCCATGTGTGGTTTATTTCAGCTCCGAGTGAAAGCAGCATGCAGCCTAATCTTATTATCCAAGTCCCGATGTAACTGAAAAATAACACTTGTCTTCTTGAGGCAGAGCAGTGGATGCAAAACTGACCCTCTGTATAAAGACCACCTGTGAACAAAGACCATATTTCTTCTTTCCCATGAGTGGTCTTTGTTGAAAGGTCTGATTGTATCTGCACAGCCAATTTACAGTGCTAGTTGCCTGAAGTTATCTCCAGATCTTCTCTACATGACTGCACGTAAGAAAGGTTCTGACAAGGTTGAGCATATGTGCAGGCTCACCTAAAATCTTTGCTGCTTGCCTATTTGATAAATACCCTTTTCTTAAGAGCTGGCTTGTAGTCTTTTCTTCAGCTTAATGGCCCAGATGACACAACTGAGGTCATAGTTAACCTAACCACACATTGCCTGGCAGGATTTGTTCTGCATAAGTGTTTAGCCAATGGCAAATTCTTTCCTTCAAGAGTAAACCCATTCAGATTATTTTTTGGAAGTTTTGAAATCATTATCTTAGCTGAATGTGCATCCAGTCTACTTAACCCTTTTTGTACCAAATAGAAACTTCCTCCTCATATATAGCAGGAGTCCATTTCAAAATTTAGGGGTGACAGATTGTGTTTCCTTCAAAATTGATATGGAAAATGGCTGATTTTTTTTGGCAAACAGTGTAGGCCCTGATCAGATGCCGCATTCTGCGGTATCTGATCATGGCCTGCACTGTTTGCCAGTGTACCCATTTTGGGGTTTCTGGTACAACTGGGTTAAATACAGCCTCCAATTTAAAAGGAATTCAAGTTTTCCTAACTGGGGATTTCATTAAGTTTTCCATGAACATACATTTCAATTTGACTTTTACTGTCCTCGCTATGTATAAGTAATTTGTTTTTGCTTTTGAGTTTGACAACCCAGTCAATACTATTTAGGTTATATCAAGCTAGTTCGTTTACCTTCACACACTTTTACCTAGACAGGCTTATTCATAAGAGGTTAACCAGTATGATGCATATTCTTTTGGCTGAAAATGACAACTGCCCTCCTTGACTCAGCAGAAGGGAAAGAATAACCATATCAAAGATTTCATGACCTAACTCCATGAAGGAATTTTGTTAGCCCAGACGTTATTAAACCTGTGACCTCCTCATGAGACAGATGTGCATCCAAATGGGCTTCTGAGACTGGCTCAGAGTTTCCATGTCTGGCTCACTTATAAGTAAATCAGTGTTTATGCACTTACTCTGAAAATTCTCCACAGATCCATGCTGCTGCATATAACACCTCACAAATCCCATTTCTCTGAGAGTTGTTGGCTAGTAGGTGGGAATTCTCTAACAAAATAGCCTGTAAAAGGCGAGAAAATTACAACTTAACCCTTATCTTGCTGTTCACGACAACCCCTATCTTTGCAAACAGTGTAGATCCAGATCAGATGGCTTCTTAGCCATCATCAGGATCTACACTGTTTGGCATTCAGTTTATGAAATGATATTTTTAATGTAAAATTAATTTTAATTAATAATATACCTACCCATCACTACAATTATAGCCTTTTCACCAGACGCAGGTCTGGGACAGTCTGACACAAAAAAAATCTAGCCAGAAATGCCACCGGCATGTCCCTTTTCCCGTGACCTCCCCAGCGTCGAGTCCTGATTGGTCGCTGATGTCACATGACCTATCAGACCAATAGGCAGACGATACAGGTCACGTGACCGCGATTTTCGCGCCGAGAAGGTCATTATTTCTTTCAGGAAAACAAATATTTCAGGCGGGGCTGGGAGGCGGGACATACCATTGTAGTGATGGGTAGGTATATTATTAATTCATTAAAAATATCATTTTAATATCAAATATAACTACCCATCACTACAATTATAGCCTGAATTCAAAGCAAGTGGAGGGTTGGATGAAAAATAAAGTTACACATACCTAACTCCTCCAACCTTGGTTGTTTATACCCCTTTTAAAACCATCCAATGATGGTAATGTAAGAGAGTATCCACCATGACTGCAAGGGATCCAAATCCAAAATTCACAAGTGGAGAAGATAAATGGACAGGAACCGGAGTCAAAATAGAAGGTTCATACCTATTCAAACAGGCTAACAAACAACCAAGGAAAATAAAATCCCAAAATAAGTGCTGCTCATAATAGATTGAGAAGCTACTAAACTACCCAAGGAATGAGTACCACTACGAATGGGAACCAAGCACCTTAGGTGAAGGGATGAAAAGTAGCGTTGGAACATCCATTACGCAGTAAGAAAAAACATTCTGAAGAAAAAACGGAGTTCCAATATGCCCAAAATGTAGAAGGTTCTAACCTCATTCTGTATTCTGAATGATAATAGGGCAGAAGTGAAATTAGCATATACTGGTAGAAGCTTTATCACTTTACAAATCCACTTTGCAATCAAGGATGGTTAGAAATATATCCAAAACCCCTTGATTGAAAAGAAAAAATTCTCATGATAATCTCGAAACGTTTTAAACATTCTAATGTATACAAAAAATTCACATTAGCCTACGATCCACGAATCCTGGAAATGACAGGACAAATAATAGTTTCAGACAAGGTTATTTATAGCCTGAAACAAAAATAGGTTGAATGAGAAGAGAAAAAGAAGTCATTGTTCTTCTCATACCTGAAAACAACCCTCTGTAATTGGCAAAGCATGACTATAACTTCTACGAACTGAAGCAAATGTCAAATGAAATACAGCTTGACTATCAAATGAATAAAAGAAGCTGAATTCACCGGATCGTAAGGTGGTTTAGAAAAGACCACAATACTCATGCAAGATTCCATTTGGATACAAAGTCCTGGAAACCTGTCGGCATAGTGAAAAACCCCTTTAATAAGCTGGTGATGGTAGGGTTTAATGAAAAAGTGTGAAGCCGACTAAAATTTTAACATGTTCGAGATTACTGATCTGTACCCTTCTCTTAGATGAAATAGAAATTGAAGGGTAGAGAACAGACAGAAAAAGAAATCCGGTAAAAAACCTCCCTAGAGGAATTGTCTGGATTTATTTCCCTTTTTCTACACCAACTAGAAATTATCTTCCATCTTCCAGAGTAAAACTTGAGAGTGGAGATCTTTCTATATTTGAAGATACACTCGGCAGAGAAACCAGAAAAGAGTCTACCTCTGGTTTGATTCCTGACAACATCTGGATGTGTAAGTAAAGCATTTCTGGATTGAAATGGAATGCTTGACCCACACCTTTTAGATATTTGATCTGGAACTACTGGAAGACGGGTTGCAAGTCTTGAGACTAGGCTCAGAATGACTAAAAAACCAAGATCTCTGAGGCCATAGGAGGCGTAATCAGAATGGCTCGGCTTTTGGACGCTTGAATTTTTACCCAGAACTAGAGGAATTCAGTTGAATGGTGTAAACGCATATGTAAAAGATTCCCCCAATCTAGAGATTTTAAATCAACTGCATGTTCCAGGTGATCTGAAACTTGAAACACAAAGGAAGTTGATTGGAGAACCGAGTTGTTTGGACATTTGATTAAACCAGAAATTCAACTTCGGTGAAGTTGATGTCGCACCTGCTCCCCACCTGCCCCACACAAAAAATATAAGTTTATTTAAGGCAGAAGAAATGAATATAGGGCTTTGAGAAGAATCCATAGCCTATATATGTGAGGTAAAAACAGACTAAGTTCACAATGTGGAAAAAGTGATAAAAATTGATCCCAAGATAAAGTCAAAACCACATGCACATCCTCATACCATAGCAAAAACACACACAAAGTTTTAAAATGATCAATATAAAACTGTAAGAGAAGTTGCGATGACAAGAGGTACCTGAAGCTTAAAATTGGCTAAGTTCACAATGTGCAAAAAGTGAAAAAAAAAAAATTCTTAGAATTATGTCGAAACCACATGCACAACCTCATACCATGGCGAAAGCACACGCAAAGTTTCAAACTGATCGGTATAAAACTGCAAGAGGAGTTGCGATGACAAGAGGTACCTATCATATATATATATCAATTGAAGGTTAAAAATGACTAAGTTCACAATGTGGAAAAAGTGACAAAAAATGATCCGACGATAAAGTCCAAACCATATGCGCATCCTCATACCATGGCAAAAGAACACGCAAAGTTTCAAAATTATCGGTATAAAACTGCAAGAGGAGTTGCGATGACAAGAGGTACCTATCATATATCAATTGAAGGTTAAAAATGACTAAGTTCACAATGTGATAAAAGTGACAAAAATTTATCCGAAGATAAAGTCCAAACCACATGCGCATCCTCATACCATGGCAGAATCACACACAAAGTTTCAAAATAATCGGTATAAAACTGTAGGAGGAGTTGCGATGACAAGAGGTACCTATCGTATATCAAATGAAGCTTAAAAATGGCTAAGTTCATAAAGTGCAAAAAGTGGAAAAATATATTCTGAAAATTATGTCGAAACCACATGCACATCCTCATACCATGGCAAAAGCACATGCAAAGTTTCAAAATGATCGGTATAAAACTGCATGAGGAGTTGCGATGACAAGAGGTACCTATCATATATCAATTGAAGGTTAAAAATGACTAAGTTCACAATGTGGATAAAGTGACAAAAAATGATCCGACGATAAAGTCCAAACCACATGCGCATCCTCATACCATGGCAAAAACACACGCAAAGTTTTAAAATAATCGGTATGAAACTGTAAGAGGAGTTGCGATGACAAGAGGTTTGATCGCATACCTAAAAATGACTAAGTTCACAATATGGAAAAAGTGATAAAAATTGATTTGAAGATTAAGTCCAAACCACATGCGCATCCTCATACCATGGCAAAAGCACATGCAAAGTTTCCAAATGATCGGTCTAAAAGTGTAGGAGGAGTTGCGATGACAAGACATCCAGTGTAAAATGTTGACGGACGGACGGACGGACGGACGGACGAACGGACGGACGGACGAACGGACGGACGGACGAACGGACGGACGGACGGACGGACGGAAACTTGCACGCCTATGTCTTCCTGCTAAAGCAGGTGCGACAAAAAGGCCCAATAAAGGTTCTCTCCATTTGAGAAAACGCCCTGTAGAGAACGGATGGTGAACTGGTCTATAGGGGCGATCCCAATGACATAATCTGCCTGGAGGTGTCCGACAAGGATAGACACACCTTCCTGAAGACACTAAGTTATAATCTTCCATGTAAAAGCCAACAGGGAAGAGTAATGAGTCACTCCCTGATAAGTAGAAAAAACTACACTATTCATTTGTCTGGAGTAACAATAATGAAGGTGTTCCTCAGTTTGGAGCTATGAAGAACTGATAAACCAAGGAAATTTGTCTGAAGTTTCAGAATGTTTATACACATATACATATATACATACATATACGCATACACAATACACACACATATATATATATATATAGCCCCGCCTAATATAGGCCCCACGTTCCCTGAACAACTAATCCCTGAGGTTCAAAGTGGGAAAACAACCTGAAAGGCTGGCATGCGAACAAACAAATAGGGAATAGTCTCTAAAAGAGGAGACCCCATTTGATACTGAGGGATTCATAAATCGTAGAGAGCAATCTTGATAATGGAATTTATTGCTCCTATAGACCGTATGGTATTTCCAGTGATAATATTAGCAAAAAAAAACTGGAAAGGTCTAAGATGAGATTGTCCAGGGAAAACTGGATCCAATTACTAAGTTCTAAAAAGGGGAAACAAACCCCTGACATAAATCAAAAGTTTTTCGGGGCGTGAAAAAATTTGGAGAAGCATCTTTGAGGTAGAGTCAATTTCAACTTCTCGATAAAGTGTATGAAATCTAAATTCACAATAACCTGTACACGTTAGGACAAGGTATGATAAACAGTATCTGTAAAAATGATGACAAAACCCATCATCGGAACACTACACGAGATTGGGGCCTAATTCTATGATGAGAGCTGCTTAATTAATTTCCATTAAGTTGGTGAACAGGGAAAACATTGATCCGTTGACAAATCCAACAAAGGAAAGGCAACGGACTGATACACAAAAATTCCATCCAAGGTGAAACAAAGGTATTTGCGTAATGACCTATGGATGGAGATGTGAAGGCTAGCGACCTTTAAAACTACGGAAATCGTCCCCGAATTTGGGAAATTTGACCTGACTAATCGAGGACGAAGTTTCCATTTTGAGACGATCGACTCGCATCATCTTGTTAAGTGTGAGAAGTCGATGATGAGTCGATTTTCCCATTTTCTTCTTTTCTTTTCATTGATCCGTTGACAAATCCAACAAAGGAAAGGCAACGGACTGATACACAAAATTCCATCCAAGGTGAAACGAAGGAATTTGCGTAATGACCTATGGATGGAGATGTGAAGGTAAGCGTCCTTTAAAACTACGGAAATCGTCCCCGAATTTGGGAGAATTGACCTGACTAATCGAGGACGAAGTTTCCATTTTGAAATGATCGACTTGCATCATCTGTGTTAAGTGTGAGAAGTCGATGATGAGTCGATTTTCCCATTTTCTTCTCGACCAGAAAGATCCGCCTGTAGAAGCCTGGGGAAAGGAGAAATTTTTCTACTTACACGGCTTTCTTTTGGAGAAGAACCCTTCCTCTTCCAATAAAAAGATTTCTTTTCTTGATACTATTTACCAGAAATAGTATTTGCATGTGAGAAAGAGAAAGGATTCCTAACGAACTCAATCCAGTAACCCTTTCTCAAAACTCATAAAACTCAAAATATATTTAATAAAAGAAGCCAAGGCTTGATAGAACTGAAAAAGCTCGGCTCCTACTGGGAGAAGATGAAGAGGAGGGGAAGGAAGAAAGTCATTTGTTAGACTTGTGTCTTCCTCTATTGGGAGATTTCGTTCCAGTCCGACCTCTGGAACGAAAGGACCGTGTACCCTGATCTGAGAATGATCTATTAGTAGACGAGGACTGATTGAGATCTTCTAGTCGAGGGTGATAAGCACTTAAAAGTCATCGGAAGTAGTCGAAGAGCGTCTCTTGGTTGCGGTACCTGTACTTGATACGCTCTCCGAGGACTTCAAAAAAGACGAGTGCCCACGGTCTTGAAGCTTGATTCTGAAAACGTTGGGAAGACATGGTCCGCTTATAGTTTTAGAATCAAGAGGCGCTGAGGCTCTAAGTTTTCATTTACTATGCTCAGTAAAATGAACCAGTTATAAAGAGCAGAGTTGCGCCAAACATGCAACATGGTGGTAGACAGCCATGGCATGTGAAAAAATGACCGGGAAATAAACAAAAGCATTAGAATAGCAGCTATATGGTCGGAATGCTCTTGTTTGAAGGCAAAGTGGGTAGAATTAGAATACCAGTCATAATGAGAACCCACTTAATAATAGTCCTGGTAAGAAGCTCCAATGTTAGAGCGTCGAAACAGGAAGTAATGCCAATTTCCCTGACGTCATATATACAGAGACTGAATCTGGGTCGAATTTTGGAATTTCATAAGAACAAAAAATTGATGTTTTTTGTTGTTAGAACCAATGTTCCAAGTTCTTTTCACGAGTGCCCCCGGTCTTGAAGCTTGATTCTGAAAACGTTGGGAAGACATGGTCCGCTTAAAGTTTTAGAATCAATAGGTGATGAGGCTCTAAATATGTCCTTCTCATAATCGCTAATTAGTAAGGACGAAAAAAGACCAACCTCTGAGTATTGATATATCCCCAGAGGATAATTCACTAGGCCCAGATTCAGCTCTAGGGGCAAAACACTCGAGGCTCAATTAAACTTCCCCAGTGTTAGGCCCTTTATTGTGTAACGTGCACTGAACATGCGAAATTGCCGAATCAAAATTGAGCATTCAAGGAGCCGTGCCTAAAACGATCAAGGCCGAATCGACCCAAGGCCGAACCGACCCACCGAAATAGGCCGAATCGATCCAGGGGCAAATTCGGGTCGAAAACGACCCAGGCCGAAACGACTCTGTACCGAAACGTCCCGGATTCACTTGCAATAGTCACGGTATTCCAATAAACGATGCCCAAGTCTGTATGTTTTACAAGGGAAAACAATCCAATTTAATGATTATGATAACAAAAATTTATCATAATAAGAGGAAAGAAGCATATGACCAAGGTAAACTAAGTACCGAAGGTCCGGAAAGGTTACCCGATAAAAACCGGGATCGGAACCGTACCAAAATTCGTATGTAACATGGATTCGGAAAAAATTTTTGGGCATAGGTTCCCCGCACCCCGGAGTCCCCGCAATTATGAGCAGGGTCTCTACGGGGCGGTCGACGAACCTATCCTAGTCAACCCAGGCCCAAATGGGAGGAGGGGACATAGACTGGCTCATCTTGATTCGGCAAAGGTGACCCACACGAATTGGATGGATTCTGTTTAGAAGATACTATAGAAAGGCCACAAAGGGACCTGAATATTATCCATCTGCATCGTGGGATTTATAAGTGCTAAACGAAGACGGGTCTTGCACATGTTCAAAACTAAATTAATGCTGAGAATTTTTATTCAGCGATACAACGTCTTCCGATACCGGAAGTGGAAGGAACACGCACAAAAACCGTCCTCTTTTCTGGCAATTTAAGTTTCCACAATGCCGACTTCTATTAAAACATTACCAGGAATAATACGAGCGTATACCCTGGCACATAACATGAAAAGAAGTGTGGTGCTTATCAAAAACCAAAAACGGTTGATCACATGATAAACAAAACTTCCAAGTGAAAATTCAAAATGGCGGACAACCACTACACATGTAATGTCGGCAGAAACACGCGAAATAAAGTCTCTAAGAATTTCGGAATAAACAGTAAGCTTACAAAGCCTAAGTACGTTGTGGAAACTCAAGGTAAGTGCAAAATCAAAAAGAATAAAACACTTATCCATTTATTCATTCTTCCATGGAATGTAGTTTGACCATCCTATCCCAAGCAAGTCTGAAAAAATAATGACCTTCTCGGCGCGAAAATCGCGGTCACGTGACCTGTATCGTCTGCCTATTGGTCTGATAGGTCATGTGACATCAGCGACCAATCAGGACTCGACGCTGGGGAGGTCACGGGAAAAGGGACATGCCGGTGGCATTTCTGGCTAGATTTTTTTTGTGTCAGACTGTCCCAGACCTGCGTCTGGTGAAAAGGCTATAATTGTAGTGATGGGTAGTTATATTTGATATTAAATTTGTAGCAATAAAATACATCAAGTAATTTGATTGGCTGATAGACAGTAATGGGTGTGGCTTAAATAGATATTCAGCAAGATAAGGGTTAAGGAAGAAGATCTGGAGTGTCACAGGGCATTGTTACACAGCACACTTGTACTTTTTTGTATTTTATATTTGTGTTACATGAATTATGCCTCCTGATCCTGGATTGGAATTAATCCTCAGTGGCTCCAATTACCCTTACTGTAATGATCTAAGTATTGGGACAGATTGGCCTAAGCAAACATTGAAGACCCAGATCAGACTGATCCTGAAGGATAGGTCTGATTGGGGTCTACACTGATTGCCATTCCTTCTGCACCTTTTGGACTCCTTGCTGGATAGAAACAAATTTGCTAACATTTTCCAAGACTTACTGCAAGTCCTCAAGATGTCTAATTTTTTAGGAGCTTTACAGCAACCTTATTTCTACCAAATGTTCATGCTACCAAAGATGTTGCTGATGTTGGACTGTACAGTAAGGTAGGTTCTATCCAGTTGAAAAAGGGTTAAGGATTTTTTTTTTAAATTTGAATTGATGTTTAACATTCCCGTCAACACTGTCAGGTCATTTTGGAGACATTGCTTCCAATTTTGTGGGCCTTTTACCCGACACTGAGATGAAATGACAGCTCAAGCCTTGCCGCCCAACAAAAGCAAAAGGCTTAAATGCATTAGAGAGTCTGACTCACACCACTTTGCCTGGGCAGGCTTAGCCCTTCTAAGCGGTTTACCAGTACTATTGGTCAGTTTCAGCTCTGCGTGGAAGCAACATGCAGCCCAATCTATTTCTCCAAGCCCCGATGGGCAGGGAAAGGGTTATGGTAAGTGAGTGTGTTTGAGCTTTACATCTCACCAACAGCTAAGGTCATAAAATGATGGGGCCGGCCTCGGTAGCTCAGTCGGATGCGCATCTGACTGGTAATCAGGAGGACACGGGTTCAATACCTGGCAGGGTCTGCAACATTCTTTCGTGGAGATTGATCATGAAATCTTTTCTATGGTCATTCTCCCCCTTCCGCTGATTCAAGAAGGGCAGTTGTCAGTTTCAGGCAAAAGAATGTGCACTGTACTGGTTAACCGCTTACGTATGAGCCTGCGAAGGAAAAGTGTGGACAGGTAAACTGACCGGCTCAAAAATGACCTAAATAGTGTTGACTGGGCCGTAAAACTCAAATACAAACAAACATACAGAGATGGGACCTCAGTTTAAAGACTGATCTGAAAGTCTCTAGAAGCCAGGGATCAGACCCATGCCCCCTGGTTTTCGAGGCCAGTATCACCACAGAGGCTTCTAAAAGGGTTAAGGTACAGAATGGATAACCACAAAAAGTTTATGTCCGCGTAGGTACAACAAAAACATCACAACCAGCATACTCTACAAGATCACTTACCATTTGTGAGACAGCAAAAGGCCTGATGGCCTGAACCCTGATGGCAACGTCTAACATTTGAGCAGCAATTAATCTTCCATGTCTTGTTCCCTCCATTCTCGTCAGCTCTACCAGTATACTCACATACCTGCAGCATGAAAGTTTATATAAGAGTTATATATTACGAGGTGAACATATACATGACATTTTTTTGTCTCTTGTGTCAACTGTTTATCAATGCATTGAAGCTATTCTTGTCATTATGATGTCAACAAGATGTACAAAGAGGGCTATCTGTACAGAAAAATGGACTAGGTTCCTGTGCAGGGACACTGGCAAATAGTGCAGTCCCAGATCAGATGCCACAGAATGGAGCATCACTATTAAGTGTTTGCTTGAAGTACACATGGTTCATTATAACACAATTTTGGATATAGTCAAACCTGTCGTCATAGTGGACACCTCTATTAAGCAAGCAACCCATCTTAAACAAGCATGGATTTAGTTTCCCAAAAAGGCAATTGCATTAAATTCCACCTGTAATAAGCAAGCACCTGTCTTAAGCAAGCACAGTTTGATCATCCCTGAGGTGCTTGCTTAACACAGGTTGAGCTGTAACACAATTTCAGGATGAATCCCAAAAATGTATAGATTATATAATAAAATAATGGTCATTTTTCTATTTAATCCATACATTTTTGTTTGGATATAACACAGTTGTTTAACTAACACGGCTTCTGCTTTGGACCCCATTAATAGTCATAAAGAGGTTGTGGTGTATGGACATTAAAGGGTTAAAATACACAGTCATAGTCCACATTCAGGAGCATTTTCCCAGCCTACACTCAGGGACCATTCACTCATGGCTGCTGCCAGTGTTGTGATTTGTTTAAGGGAAATAACTTTCTTAATTTCTGTTTGCTTAAGAAATAGATCAGCTCTAGCAGTGAATTCTTGATTAATAAATCACAGTTTGGAGGTCAGCTATAAAGCAGATCAAATTAGTAGCAGGCAGTGCAAATGACTTGTCTACTTACAACTGACCAATACTGGGTGAATAAATCAATGGAAAAACAGATCCCTTTACTTCATCTTGGAAAAAGAAGTTGCAAAAAATCTACCAGGCTCTTTGTTTGTTTGTATGAATCGGGGGTTTAATGTCCCTGTCAACACTATTTAGGTCATTTTGGAGACATTGCTTCCAATTTTGTGGGACTTTTAACCAACAATGAAGTGAAATGACATCTCAAGGGCTATCGCCCAATGAAACCAGAAGGCTTATATGCATTGGACGATCTGAATCACACCACTTTGCCTGGGCAGGCTTAGTCCTTCTAACAGTCTACCAGTAACCGTGTGCGTAGAAGCACCATGCAGTCCAATCTTTTTCTCTAAGACCCGATGGGCGGGGGGGGGGGGGAATCCTGGCTCTTAGAATTTTAATTTATCAGTTTCTATTGTATATACATATTACTTTACTGCATTGAATCTTTCATATTCCAATATATATATGGGCCCTTCATGAGACCACCTGTCTTTGCGTTTGTGACAAGGTAAAACATGAACCCACCTGCACAGTTACACCCGTTATTAACAGCATTGCAATATTAGGTACAGTCAAACCTGTGCTTACGGTCACCTCCGAATAACGGTCCCCTTATTACAACGGTCATTTTCAACCCCTCCCATCGAAATTCCCTAATAAATTAACTGGGAATAGCGGTCCACTGTGCACTACGGTCAACGGTCACATTATTCAGTCCCAAACTGAGTTGCTGTCCTTGAATAACGGTCTTTAATTGATTCCATCACGCTCATGATTTTAGCTTTGAGGTAATTATCACCATTGATTGGCATTTAATTTGCCTGCTTGATTTGTATTGCTGTCCTTAATCCTGGCGATCTGGTCAAACATGTTACGGTTTGTGAGTGAGTGAGTTGAATTGAATAAATTCATTGCATTCTGTTTTACACAAGAACTGTGGATAGTTTATTTGAAAAGTGAAGAAAAATTGACTAAACATTTTTTTTTTAAATTGGTGGACAGTCCTTAAGACGGTAAAACTAACCCAGTAAGTAAATTACAATAATTGCGGCACTGTCAATTCAGAGACAAACCATCTGTGTATTTATTACGGTTCAAGTATGACACTATTGTTAATCCCTGTCATATAATTGCCACACTGCGGTGCGTGTCGATAAGGTGTGAAAATATGGTCAAGTCAGGTATCTAATTTGCGTTTATCCTCCAGTCATAAAATTTAATCCACAATCAATGTGAAATGATTTAATCCTCCCCAGACAATTAGCTACATCTCATGAATGGTCTCATGAATGGTTAAATAGCAGACGCTCGGCGGGAAAAGTCGAACGCTGTTGTTGGTTATTGACACGGAGGGATAAATCTGGAGCTGTACAGCGCTGTTTTCTATCCACCCCTATTCACAACCGTTTAGCTATCAAGAAAATATTTTTTACCGGTTCCAAACATTTTTTATGGAAGATTTAAAAACGTGTGGGGTTGCGGATGTCGGATGACGTCATTTACCGATCGCGTGCAGAAAAAGGTAGCGGTGTTTTGTGGGCGGCAATTAATATCAATTCAAAAATCACCGATCGGCTTTTTCCGTATGTCTGGTCTTCGCCGGACATTGGCGGGAAAAAAAAGCCTGCAGTCCATGACCTCGGCTATAAGAAGGGGTGATTTTTTGGGGCTCATTTTGGAGGGAAAAATCTTCGTCTTATAGTCAAATTTCTATGGTACTGTATTAATTGTACAACAAATAAACATGTAAATTAAAATGGAAAACAATATGCTTCTTCATCCAGTGACAGCTTGCAATTTCATCAATAAATGTAAAATTTTTTGGCACTGTCGGCCTGATGGTAATTGTCAAACCTCCGAATAAAGGTCACCTGTGAATAAAGGCCAAATTTGTCCTGTCCCACAGATGGCCTTTGTTCACAGGTTTGACTGTATTTGTTTGATTTGAGGTTTAACGTCCCCGTCAACACTGTAAAGGTCATTTTGGAGACATTGCTTCCAATTTTGTGGGACTTTTACCCGACATTGAGATGAAATGACATAGATATAAGAGGTATTGTAGGCTGATCTGCACCTCTGTTGTATGCAAAGGGCTCAAATAGGTTTTCTCATGCCATAAGTCATCTTACCACTCAAAGTTGGTGACAAATTGGTAGTTGGACTGTGAACATATTTCAACAATTTTGGCAAGTAGTTCATCTCTGTAGTTTGTTCCTTCAGCTTTGTCCATGTGTATCATCAGCTTCTTCACGATCTCCATTAAGTTCTTCTTCGATACCTGTTAAAGGTGTAAGAAAGTGAAATTACCCTCTTTACCATATGCAGGCCTCATACTGACCACGCTTTTCAATGCCTGAAAGGCAGGATTTTGCAGATTAAACCCTTATCCTGCTGAACAAGACACAACTATATACCCTTTGCAAACAGTATAGATCCTGATCAGATGGCTTCTGAAGAAGCCATCTGATCAGGATCTACACTGTTTGTAATGGAGTTTGTGAAAATATTAAGTAATTTGGTTGACTTATAGTCATAAATAAGGCTTAAATAGTTTTATAAACAGACTATACACGCAAAAATCAGAATCTAAAATCCTGAAATCAAGAAAAAAATCAAGCTCTAAAAGCCTGAAATCCTGCAAATGCCTGAAAAATATGAGGCCTGCATATGTAATAGAACTGGGGCCAGTTGTTCAAAGCATCGTTAGCTTAACGAGCTCGTTAGTGGTCATATTGTTAACTGTTCTAGCAAGTTTAATATTTAAATTTTTCGTATTTTTGCTGAAAAAAATGTGAGCAGCTTTTGCGAATGCAAAAGCTGCTCACATTTTTTCCGCAAAAATATTAGCATATTTGCCATAACAAATGATCAAATTTTTAACGATACGTTAACTAACGACGTCATTAGTTTTGAACAACTGGCCCCAGAAAGCAAACACAGCAAGCCCAGATGAGACATCGCAGAAGGCAGCATCTGATCAGGGTGTGCACCATTTGCTTTTAAGTTCAGGAATAAAAGGGTTAGAATAACCAGTCTAGTTCCCCATTCAGCATCTTATCATGGTTTACACCGTTTTCCACTTACCCAGCTATATTTTAGATAAAACACTGGGTAGTGAATAGTATTGTTCAAATTCTAGATCAGGTTCAGTGTGGTGTTGTGGTAACTGGATTCTCCAATAGGGTAAATAAAGTAAAGAGGTCTTTTTTTTTGTCTCCACTGATGCTCATCCTGCTATTTTGAAACAAAACATTGGCTGATGAATTGTACCGTAATGATCCTTAGTTTTGGGACAGACAGGCTTAAGCAAATAGTGCAGACCTTGATCAGAGTCTGCTCAGGGTCTACACCATTTGTTATTCCATTATGCACTTTTTGGACTCCTTGCTAGACTAAAAATGCGTCCATAGGACACGGATGCCCCTGCCTGAAAATATGTCTATGTTCGTATTCATCCATAGAAAGTTATTGACCGTGTTTAAGTTTTGGATCCTTTATTCAGACTTGACCTTTAAGTATGACCTTGACCTTGGAGATAAGGACCTTGGTTTTGTGTGAGGCAGATTGACTCATGATGGCCAACATTTAAGTAATTTCAAAATCCAGCCAGAAATAAGGACCTTTGACCTCTAAGTATGACCTTGACCTTGGAGGTACTGACCTGGGTTTGCACGTGACACATCGTCTCATGATGGTTAACATTTCTTCAAAGTAATTTCAAAATCCATCCAGAAATAAGTAGCTTATTCGGGCGTGTATTACCCAGTTTTTTTCCCTCAAATTACAGGCGCAAGTTCAGGGTGCGGGTAATCTGCCCGAATTATTTTTGGACCGTTTCTTTTTTTACTTTGTCAGCTGAAAATACGATGCATCTCAATGTCATGCTCTATCCCTTTACGATTCCCGACATAAATAACGTTAATTGTTGACTCAATATTACTTACACATGAGTAATAAAACAATATCCATTACTAGCAAGCCCGATTTTGTGCTTATTATTCCTAAAACTCTGATTTTAAACGAAATAAACAAGCAAGTTCAATGGGAACATCAAAGTAAAACTACCGCTACAATTTTTCTGCACGCGATCGGTAAATGACATCATCAGACCGCAGCAACCCCACATGTGTCTATTGTTTTATTTTAATGGGGCGTATCTCTTTCATAAAATATGTTTGGCAACGGTAAAAAAAATTCTCGATAGCTAACGGTTGTGGATAGAGGTGGGTAGAAAACAGTGCTTTGCACAAATCCCGGCCTATCCCCGGAAGCTCCGTGTCAATAATCAACAATAGCATTCGGATCTGTTTACACAAATTAAAGCGTTGGACTTTTTCCGCCAAGCTATTTGGCGTCAAAACATAGCCATTCACGAGACAGTTTATTATACATACATCTACCGTAAGATTTAGCAACTCGTCTTAGGAGCAATTAAATCATTTTCACACTGATTGTGGATTAAAGTATTGATTGGGATTAGAGACATAACTTGACCATATTTTCACACCTTATCGACACGCACCGCAGGGTGGCAATTATATGACAGGGATTAACAATAGTGTCATAATTGAACCGTTATAAATCATCAAACAGTGTAAATCCGAATCGGACATCTGCGGCGTCTTTCTGTGTTGTCTGATCTGGGACAGCACTGTTTGCCGATGTCCACCAAAAAGGGCTGCTGGGCATATATTGGCTAATAAATAAATAAGGGTGAACAGGTAAAGTTTTTTCAACATTTTAATGTAAAAAAAAAACATGCTTTCTGGTGATACTCACATGCACATGCATTTTACTGCCTTTTGAAGACGATCGCGCGTTCCGTTGTGTGTTACAAAAACTGGCCAAATTCTTACTTTTTCTCACTGATGCACCCACCAAAATTTCAGCAAATGTTTCATGCGGGTAATACAACAGAGTAACAGTTTTTCCCCAGATTTTGGCTAAAAAAAGGGGGTGTGGGTAGTATGCAAATGCGGGTAATACACGCTCGAATACAGTAAGTTATTGACTGCATTTTAATTTCGGACCCTGTTTTTACCTTTGACTTCTAAGTACGACCTTGACCTTGGAGGTAGGACCTGGGTTTTGCATGTGACACATTGTCTCATGATGGTTAACATTTCTACAAAGTAATTTCAAAATCCATCCAGAAATAAGGAAGTTACTGACCGCGCTTCAGTTTCGGACCCTTCTTTTTTGACCTTTGACCTCTAAGTATGACCTTGACCTTGGAGGTACGGACCTGGGTTTTGCACGTGGCACGTGGTCTCATGATGGTTAATGTTTCTGCCGTGTAGTTTAAAAATCCATCAAGAAATAAGGAAGTTATTGACCGCGTTTAAGTTTCGGACGCACAGACGGACGGACAGGGGCAATGCTAGATGCCTTTTCCACCATTCTTTGAATGGTGGGGCCATTCTTTGAATGGTGGGGGGATAAAAAGGTCAATATATACTGATATGTAATTAATTTACTACACAATGAAGATATGTAGCACACTGAATCATTAAACCTTGTCCTGCTGAATAAATTAATTCTCCCACACCCCATTTCTGTCATTATCAACCAATCAAAAATCTTGGTGTATTGTTTTTCTGTAATTCACAAACTGAATGACAGTGTGGATCCTGATCAGATGGCTTCTTCAGAAGCCATCTGATCTATATCAACACTGTTTGCAAAGGAAGGGGTTGTTTTACCCATCAGGACAAGAGTTGAATTGTTTATGGTTTGGTGATGGTTTCTTTAGATATGTATCTATATGAACTTCAACAAGTACAATAAAGTGTCTGAAAAAAAAAGAAACGAAATATACCTACCATACCATACAACAGATTGAGAGCTCGGACTCGTATAGATTCATCCTTGTCATCTAGACACTGTAGAATTAGATCTTTATGTGTCTGTACAGACTTCGGATGGGTCTGTAATATTCTTGACATTGCCAGCAACCCCAGGTATTTCACTGAAATAAGAGGAAAAATGAGCGGGAAAAATTATTAAGCCTGTCAATATTAAAGGGATAGTATAGCGCAAACAATTTGACCTGAGACTAACCATTATGCAAGGAATAAATTAGTCAATGTGATCGCCTAATGCGTCGGCTTTCATAAACTTCTCGTGCATTTTCGGCATCCTGTGAATAACGACCCATTTACCGACCTCTATGTATTGTATAACAATATCGTCATCTTCGGAAAATGACGAAGAACAAGATGTGTTTGTGAAACACTGATGCCCCCGGACAGCGCCAATGTTAATGTTTTTAAAAATTGTGAAAAAAAATAGGTCAAAGGTCAAGTTCAAGGTCACGAGATCAAAAATTATGGTACCACTGGAAAGGTCTTGTGATAAGGTATACACATGTGAAATATGAAAGCTCTATCTACTACCATTCAAAAGTTATGCCCAATGTTAAAGTTTTTGCAGACGGACAAACGGACAAACAGACAGACAGACGGACAGACCAAAAACTATATGCCCCCGAATCTCTTAGATTCCGGGGGCATAAAAATACATGCATTCAGACGGGTGTGAAATTATATTAATAAGAGTTCACTTTGACGTAAAACTTTAACCAAAATGTTAACAGACAGAAAGACGGACACATGGATGGATGGATGAATGGTAGGACGAAAACTGTATAACCCCATAGCATATTTCGTATGCCGGGGGTATAAATAGCATACAACTGGGGTATAATCAGGCAGCACATCTATTTATACCTCTGTCACAGGGTCATCAGCCAGGAACAGCCTGTCTATTTCTCTAAAAACCTAATGTGTTTATTTCTGACATATTACCATAATTAGCCTTGCTCTGAACTTTGGTTTATTTTACTTATATAGAGCCAATAGATTATCAGAAAGCAATAACTCGTGTACCTAGTGAAAAATAACCTGACCTACTGTTGCAAATTTTTTCCAATTTTACCATTAGGTAATGCTGCTTCTGATGATGTCTTACAACAACGACGACACAAAAAATTCTGATGCTCACATACATAGCAAAAGATAAGTATTTTGTGATAATTGAAGGGTCTCCATAAAAACCCATGTTGTGGGTATTCATTAGAACCACCTCCCCGAGGTGGTTCTAATGAATACCCACAACATAGGTTTATATGGAGAAATAAAGAAAACTATCTTTCAACAGAGATGCCAACCCTAAATGTTGCTTTTCAGGAATCTGGGGACATTTTCCGGAATGCCATGTATTTCACAACAAATGTTGTAAAAACTTGACTAAATGCACTTACACGAGACAAACTTCAATATCGCCAAGTATGTACCCTCTTCCTCCCTCCCAAAGGCATAACAGAGTTCTGCTGTTTTACACAGGTAGCTGACTTGGCCTTTCATAGAAGTTCATCAAAAAAATGTTTGTTTATAAGAAATCTTGTCTGTTTAAAAAATGTCGATACAGATTTAATTTCGCTAAGTCACTGTATTTCTTGGTCGAAACATGACAGCGACAGTTATCCCGGCCGCCGTGTGAGATGGAAAAGTCAGTCTTACAAACATCGCAGAAAGCATAATATTCTCCTGCCTTCGATGGCTTCAGTACTGGCCACAGATTTGTATAATTTGCGATGAATTTCTGTATCACTCGACGCCTTTTGGCAGGGGAAGCCATTTTGATTTGTTTGACGTGTGGGGTTCTCAATCTTGCAATTTTTACACGGCTATAATTATGGTTTTCCAATAAACAATGAACAAACCAGTCTGTTTTTCAAGGGGAAACAACCCCAATTTACTACCAGTGAACAGGGATTAATTTTAACGGTTTAAAGCTAGACGCGACTTCCGTTACTTTATCCGGTACCGTTTTTTGCCGGAATTTTGATGTCCGAAATCGTAATGTGGAAATCAGACCTGAAAATCGGTATGATTCCGCAAAAATCGGAATGGTTGGCATCTCTGCTTCAATTATCACAAAATACTTAGCTTATCTGTTGCTTTCAGGACACTCGCTTGTGAATGTCCTGCAATATCCCAACAAGCGACAATATCACCAATACTATAAAATAACACTAAAATTACAAACTACTTACAATTCTGATCAGAATCTTCTATAAGTATCCTCAACTTCTGAACACATAACTGTGAAAAAATTCCAAGAATAATAATGCTATGTTACCAAGTATGTATTAAGTTTTCTCGCTTACCAACACATTTAATTATCCTCACCTAAAATTTGTTCTTTTTTTAGAGATGTTGTAAGATTTAGTTGTCAGAATGCGGAAACAAATCTGCCACAAAAAATAATTAAGAATACTAATGAACAGATATCTAGCTTAGTTTAACATCATGTAAATAAATTAATAAATAGTACCCTCACCATGCTAAACCCAGATATATCCTTCTTGGGTCAATTGTAGTTATAAGGACAAAACCTCTTAGGGCTGGAGTCCAAGTGACTACCACTGATTTGTAGGAAATGCATGTAACTTATTTTTAGAAAATAGCAGCATTAATTTCATCGCAGTGAGGTCAGGGTGTTGCGTAAAAGGGTTATCTGTAGAATCTGGGCTGAAATTATGGGTTCAAAACCATGGGGCTTGGCAAACAATGTAGACCCAGCGATGTCTGATCAGGGTCTGCAGTTTGCTTACAGGACAGGAATTTGAGGGTCAGCCGCAGAAATCCACAGCATCTGATCAGGGTCTACATGGCTGGCTTATAGTATAGGATTTTAAGGGTTAAATAAAACAGACTGAGTCCCTGTTCAGGCCCATTTTACCAATTTACACTCAGAGACAATTGACACGTTTTGTAATTGAGCAACATAGATGGCTGATAGCTGAAAATCGGGGAAGAGAGTAGCATATTATAATACATGTATTCAGCATGGTAAGGGTAAAAAAATGGTTTACTTACAAATATTATTTGTTTTTAAAATTAATGGTCTTTCAACAATGTTTCACTTGTACTGAGCCAGTTGGTAATCAGAGGCCATATTCAGTCAGTGTGTAATCTCTTAGGGGCATGGAAACTCTACCATAATCTTCGTAGAATCTCTTACACCAGTCTGCATGTTTTGGGATTTAAACCATTTTGTACGGAAAACCCAAAACGGGTAATTGGCAAACAGTGCAGGCCCAGCTCAGACCCCCAGAATGCAGCTTCTGTGCAGGCCCAGATCAGACACCGCAAAATGCAGCTTCTGATCATGGCCTCCACTGTTTGCAAAAGGTTCAGCCATTATCCAAATCAATTTTGAAGAAAACAACCCGACACACCAACATTTTGAAATGGACTCCTGCTATATATAAAGATGAAGATTCTATTTGGTACAAAAGGGGTTAACAGCCCTGTCAACATAACAAAGGCTAATCTAAGACATCCAGCTGCCAAAACCTCTCTTTCTTTTCTGGACACAGTAAGTAGATAACCAGTACAAGCAGTCCGACAACTTCCCTTCTTGAATTAACAGAAGGGAGTGAATGACCCTAGTAAATATTTCATGCTCTTTCTCTTGGAGATGACACAAAATGACCCACAAGTGTTGAGGTTTTGTTAAACCTAAAACAAGCAATCAAATCCTCCATGATCATTCTCCATGAGATATTATTGTAGGACCTTGGTATTAACCCTTAAAACGGTGAGAAAATCTACATTTGAAAATGTTGTCTGCTTATGTCATCGGCTGAATCTTCTTGCAATCTTGTTAAAAATATTTTTGCATACAGGCAAATAATGTGGACCCAGATCAGACGGCTCCTAGAGGAGCAGTGTGATCTGGGTCCAGACTGTTTGCAAAAATGACTTTTAAAGTACATGGCAGATGACAAATCAGACGATAATTGTCGTGATTGGCATTTTATAGGTTAAACCCCTGATATGAACACTGGTCAGAAGAGCATGAATCATTAGGCCCAATACATCTCATGCTTTGGTGAAATGTATCCATTCTTTTTATTTCCAGCACCACTAGTCTTAGTTTGTTTGTTTGATTTGAGGTTTAACGTCCTCCTCAACACTGTAAAGGTCATTTCCGAGACGTTGCTTCCAATTTTGTGGGACTTTTACCCAACATTGAGATGAAATGACATCTCAAGCCCTGCCGCCCAATGAAACCAATAGGGTTTATTAGCATGGACGGTCTGCCTCGCACCGCGGTTCCTGGACAGGCTTAGATCCTCTAAGCGGTTTACCAGTACTAGTGTTCGGGCCGGATTCAGCTCTGCGTGGAAGCATCATGCAGCCCATATATTTCTTCAAGCCCCTATGGCGGGGCCACCACTAGTCTTAGTATTTAGTGATTGATTGATTGGTGTTTTACAGGTGCATCAGCAAAAAAAGGCCATATTGCGCCGAGAACATATTTAGTAATGCAGCAGTACCTACGTGAGGACAGTCAGGCACTTTTTGATCAGTGCCATGTTTACCATATGTATTTGAACAGACAGGCTTGAGCAAACAGTGTGTAGCCTGATGAGACGCCGCAGAATGCGGCGTCTCATCAGGGTCCACACTGTTTGCTACTCATCCAGTCAATTCTAGACACAACATCGGATGTTAAGTTGAACTTATTCAATTTTAGAACAAGTATAGTAAGGAGTTAAGATGCCCAAGTACTTAGAGTATATACAGAAATTTAGGGTACTGAGTGATGCATGACACGAGATGACAAGCATATGAGTCGTGACATGCAAAAATATTGCCTTCTAGCATGTGCACTCAGCAAAGACTCAAAACCAGCATGCATACTTCATCTGTAACATTGTTGCGAATTCTTTCATGCACCTCTGATTAAAGATCACCGCTCGATATGAGTAAAATAATCCTAAAAGAGCTGTAAAACCAAACTCCTACCCAAAAAATATCGCTCACCTGAGTGTCACTGTCTCTAGTACATTCTATTTTCGGCTCTGGTGGCCATCTTGTTTGTCAGAGTGGAACAATTTTAGCTATTTTGGTAGGGAGTCACCTAGGCAACATTCCTGTGAAGTTTGAATCAAATTGGCCCAAGGCAGGTTTAGGAAGAGTTCGCGTTTGAAGCAAATTTACAATATTTTTCTATTTTAAGCTCCGGTGGCCATTTTGTTCACCAGAGTGGGATCGTTTTAGCTATTTTGGTAAAGGGTCAGCTATATTCCTACAAAGTTTAAATGAAATTGGCCCAAGGGTACAGGAGTTGTCTTTTGAAGATTTTTTCCATTTTTAGCTCTGGCAATCATCTTGTTTGTCAGAGCGAAATGATTTTAGCTGTTTTGGTAGGGTGTCTCCATGTAACCCAAATGACAACCATTCCTGTGAAGTTTGAATCCAATTGGCTCTAGGGATTGGGAGGAGTTTGCATTCGAAGCAAATTTACGATATTTGTCTACTTTAAGCTCTGGCAGCCATTTTGTTCATCCGAGCAAGATTGTTTTGGCTATTTGGGTAGAAGGTCATCCAAGCATTATTCCTATGAAGTTTAAATGAAATTAGCCCAAGGCTACAGGAGGAGTTGTCATTTCAAGGTTTTTTTTTCTATTTTTCAACTCTGGCGCCCATTTTGTTTGTCAGAGCGGAACAATTTTAGCTATTCTGTTATGGAGTCGTCTACGAAACATTCCTGTGAAGTTTGCGTTTGAAGCAAATTTACATTGTTTTTCTATTTTTAGAGATGGCAGCCATTTTGCTCATCAGAGCAAAACTGTCTTAGCTATTTTGGTAGAAGGTCACCTAAGTAACATTCCCATGAAGTTTGAATGAAATTGGCTCATGTGTACAGGAGAAGTTGTCTTTTCAAGTTTTTTTTCTATTTTTAGCTTTGGCGGCTATCTTATTCATCAGAGCAGAATGATTTTAGCTATTTTGGTAGGAAGTCACCTAGGCAACATTCCTGTGAAGTTTAAATCAAACTGGCCAAAGGGTTTAGGAGGAGTTCGCATTTGAAGCAAATTTACGATGGTTTTCTCTTTTTTATATCTCTATTTTGGTAGCGGGTCACCTAAGCAACATTCCCATGGAGTTTGAATGAAATTGGTCCAAGGGTACAGGAGGAGTTGTCGTTAAATGATTTTTTCTATTTTTAGCTCTGGTGGCCATCTTGTTCATCAGAGCGGAACGGTTTTAGCAATTTTGGTAGGGGGTCACCAAGGCAACATTCCTGTGAAGTCTGAATCAAATTGGCCCAAGGGTTTAGGAGGAGTTTTGCATTTGAAGCAAATTTACAATGTTTTTCTATTTTTAGCTCTGGTGGCCATTTTGCTCACTGGAGCGGTACCGTTTATTATTTTGGTAAAGGGTCACCTAAGCGTTTCTGTGACGTTTGAATGAAATTGGCCGAAGGGTATAGTAGGAGTTGGCGTTTAAAGATTTTTTTTAATTATAGCGCTGGCAGCCATCTTGTTCATCCGAGCGGAAAGATGTTAGCTAATTTGGTAGGGAGCCACCCAGGCAACAGTCCTGTGAAGTTTGAATCAAACTGGCCCAAGAGTTTAGGAGGAGTTCGCATTTGAAGCAAATTTACGATGTTTTTCTATTTTTAGCTCTGGCGGCCCTAGCTATTTTGGTAGGGAGCCACCCAGGCAACATTCCTGTGAAGTTTGAATCAAATTGGCCCAAGGGTTTAGGAGGAGTTCACATTTAGATCAAACTGTTGATGACGCACGACGGACGACACACGGCAGACATTCATTGATCACAATACCTCACCATGAGCACTTCGTGCTCAGGTGAGCTAAAAAAAAATTTTTTAATGGCTCCAGAACAAGATTTTTTTCATGTGAAACTTTTTCTATTTTTTTTCTTGGTTTCTGCTTCAAACAAAGCACTCATGAGAATCACCTCAGTTCAGTGCACATTCTTTGGCCAGAAACTGACAATTGCCCTTCTTGAAACAGCAGACAGATTGACTGCAGAAACAATTTCATGATCAATCTTCACGAAAGAACGTTACCGACCCCGGCATTTAGCGAACGTGCGTCCACCTGATCACAAAGAGAAGGGTTTAGATGGGTATTCATCACATGGACTTGTTAAAGTGATGGAAACACGTTCTTCTATGGGCTGCTACAGAAGCCTTCAGTCAACAGGCATCAATATAACAGAGTGAAGACTGTGATCAGATGGTGCAGATGCTCATGTTGGTCTGACTCTTAGCTGTGCATATGTGGCTGAAGACATATTTTTACTTGCAACAATTTATATAAAGACAAAATCTGCCATATCTAAACTGTATTCTGAATACTATGGGCCCTGTCCAGATAGAACCTGACATTAGGAAAACAAGCCTATTCATATACATAGTAAATTTTTTTACTGCCGAAAAAAGAAAATTTTCTTATGAAAAATTGTGATATTTTTTTTTTGTTTCTGCTCAAAACATAGATTGTGGGTTCTAACAAGTACCAACAGTCTATGAATTGTTAGATAAGGCTCACACAACAAGCAACATTTTTATCTTTCCTGTCACTGGGAACTTTTGTGGAACAACTTGCAACATTTTAAGTGTGCCGAATTACAAATGAGTCTAGCCACCAAATAGTGGTAAACTAAAGCCGTTATCAGCCCAGCATGCACATTAGCTATATATATATATTTGGATATATATTTGTAAACTATCAAAATACCACTCCCAAAGAAAATGTGACTGACAAAAGCAAAATAAGTACATATATACAGTAATATAGATAGCTCTAATACTGATGTCTTTAACCTAAAAGATTGCACAGGTAATGTAATTGGTACACTTATCTCTTATCTTGCTGAATATTCATTTAAGCCACACCCAGTTCTGTCTATCAACCAATCAAATTACTTGATGTAATTTATTGCTACAAATTCACAAACTGAATGCCAAACAGTGTAGATCCTGATCAGATGGCTTCTTCAGAAGCCATCTGATCTGGATCTACACTGTTTGCAAAGATAGGGGTTGTCGTGAACAGCAAGATAAGGGTTATTACTCTTTACGTATTTTTGTGACTTTTCAACCATTTCAACCCCATAGGCCATACAGTTCCCTGAGCAAACTGTGTGGATCCAGATGAGATGGCTCATAATGAGGGATCTTATTATCGCCCCCGCCAGGGCTTGGACAAATAGATTGAGCTGCATGGTGCTTCCACGCAGAGCTGAATCTGACCAAACGAGTACTGATAAACTGCTGAGAAGGACTAAGCCTGCCCAGGCAAAACGGTGCGAGTCAGATCATCAAATGCATATAAGACTTCTGGTTTCATTGGGTGGTAGGGCTTGAGATGCCATTTCACCTCAATGTCGGGTAGAAGTCCCACAAAATTGGAAGCAAACATCTCCAAAATGACCTAAGTAATGTTGACTGGGAGGTTAAACCCCAATACAAACAAAGCCATCTCATCAAGATATACATTGTCTGCAAACTGGACTATTACTGACTTAACTCCTTATTTACATGAATGGGCATGAATGAATTCATAGAAGGAAGAATGCACTTTAGAAAACTCAAAATGGAAGGGAACATCTTCTTTTGAATAAGTTATGTTTTTAACATATTGTTTGCTAAATATCTTAAAGTGTTCATTCAGCTTGAGGATGGTTTTAGACTAACGTTGAGCTTTTAAAGTAAATTTTATAAGTGCATTTGTATGATGCCAAATGCATAATTGTTGTATTACTCCAAATTTAGCAAAAATATGCATCTATTTAGCATCAACGCATTACAAAAGATGGGCATTTATATACTTGTAACAGATATAAGTGGACATCTTAACACTGGCTTTTGTCTATGAGCCTGTAAATCAAGTTGTACAATAACTAAACAACAACAGCATCTCATGTGCACAGTGCGGTTTTCAACAATATTGAATCATTTATAATTTAGAGGTGACAGTTCATCATAAGTGGATGAAATGTAGAGTACCCAACGATAAGTTATCACTTGGCTTTCTTGTGTTACTGTTGTCATTGCTTGGTTTGAGATTAACCCTTATCTTGCTGAATATTCATTTAAGACACACCCATTTCTGTCTTTCAACCAATCAAATTACTTGATGTAATTTATTCACCATATTTGCATTATTTGCTGGCTCCCAGCTTGCAAATTGTCAATATTGAAAAAACAGGTAACCAGACCTCTGGTTACCTGTTTTTCCAACACTCATAACCTTCAGACTAGGAACCAGCAGATAATGGAAATAAAGTGAATTGCTACAAATTCATAAATTGAATGCCAAACAGTATAAATCCTGATCAGATGGCTTCTGATCTGGATCTACACTGTTTGCAAATGAACAGAAAGATTAGGCTTAAATAACACAAACTCTTGAGAGTCAGTTCGTGATCATGGAACTAATTGTTCAAAACTCATGATGTCATTACTTTATACATGTACATGTATATTGTTAAAACTTTGATCATTTATTATGACAAAATATGCTAATATTTTTGCTGAAAAAAAAATGTCAGTAGCTTTGGCTACTCACATTTTTTCAGCAAAAATACCAGAGTATTAGATATTGTACTTGCTAGAATAGGTAATTTGGCCATTAACGAGCTCATTAAACTAACCATGATTTTTAACAGCTGTCTCTAATGCTAAGTTGCAAGTAGATATACAAATCCTTCATATGCAGATGACAAGAAGCCTAAATGTATAAAAAGTCATATGATGATCACAACAGGGCATACAGTGGCTGAGTGAAAGTCACAATTCAGAAAAACTCCCAATTTCATTACTGGTGCAATCTTTCCAGTACTAAAGGAACAGATAAAGGTTGACTTTGATGACAATCACGAAATATTTCTTTCCAGTTTTTGAAAAGAAAAATCATTAAAATTTTTAGCACTGGCACACAAAAAAACCTACAGTGAGACATGTGCAACTTGGGTTGAATCCGATCAGCTTGTGTGCCAAGACAGTCTTGCCATAGTTATGATCTTTGAAGAGCTCTGAGGCCAAAAAGGCTAAAGCAAACAGTAAAGACTCTCGTCATATCATGCAAATGAGCAGGCTGAGCTGAGACTCTGTTTGCTCAAGTTATTGTGGGTTTCGTAGTGCACCAGCTCAAATGGTCTGGCTATGAGCATTCCTATTAGCATCAACAACATACAGTCTGAAGTTGAGCTGGAAAAAACAGAAATCAGCATGCTCAGAGCACACACTCCCTATAAGATCTGAAAATCTGCTGCCACTTACCCCTTTTTGTTTCAAAAGGAATCTTCCTCATTATATATGGAGGAGACCATTTCGAAACTTAGAGGTGACAGGTTAAAATTTATTCGGAAAATACCTAACTTTTTGCAAAAAGTGCAGGCCCTGATCAGACACCACATTCTGCGGCTTCTGATCTGGACCTGCACTGTTTGCCAGGGTACCCGTTTTGGGGTATCTGGCACAAAATGGGTTCAGCTCATAATGGTGCTGATGAACTCGGAATGCATACATCAATAAACCAGAATTCTGCCGAAGGTTTTGTCGCACCTGTATGGATTTGAACATTTGGGATGGATTTGAACATTTGGGTTGGTGCTAGTACACATTTTGATTTAGCTGCCAGATTCTCTTCATTCAACTAATGAAACTGATTTCCTAAATATCAGATCAAAAGATTTAGATTTACTTCTATGTCTTTGATAGCAAGAATGTACAAGGGTTGTCACAAAGCACTGTGGAGACAAATCAATCATGTTTGACAGTCAAGTATGACAATTTTGCTTCTGTGACCTCAAAACGGTATTCACAAGATGTAAATTTGAACATGTATCATCATGACACAATACACTGACCAATCAATGGTCATCACTGACAAGTGGGTGGGCTCTTTATCTAGTTGGGTGGACCTGGTGATGCTGAAAAATATTTCAATTCATGTCTTTGATCTTTACATAAAAAAGAAACGTTTGACAGCAGTGCCAGAATTAGAAAGTTGCAGCTAAAACAAAATTTGTAGTAAGTGTCCAAAAATATGGTGCAAATGTTGAGGGTTTGAAATCGGACACATGAATGAATGGATGGAAAATCAGACTCCTATATTGTGCCATGCTTAACCTTTACCCTGCTGTAGGCGACAAGCCCTATCTTTGCAAACAGTGTAGATCCAGATCAGATGGCTTCTGAAGAAGCCATCTGATCAGGATCTACACAGTTTGACATTCAGTTTATGAATATGTAGAAATAAGCTGCATCAAGTAATCTGATTGGTTCAAGGTCAGAAATGAGTGTGGCTTAATTGAATATTCAGCAGGTTAAAGGTTAAAGATGGACAGAAATCTAGATCCCTGCACTGCACTTTGCTTGAAGTTGGCACAACAAAATCTGGCATAAAACTAACATCAGACTTCTGCCCTGATCTGTTCCTTAGTAGCATATATGATGTACACTATACCTGTATTGATGCTGAGTGGTTGGGGATGCCTGTAGATACAGAAATGAGGACTGTAATTCAAGAGAGAAAAAAACATTTGTGTGTCAATAAATCTGGTAGAGGAGAGGAGAAAATTAATGTCTAACTACAATTTCCAGGTATCCCACAAGCTACATGCTACATATCTAAAAAATACCATTTGATTTTGTGGTCAGACAGAAAGGGTCCTTTGGCATATAAATATCAGTGATCACACAAACCCAAAGAAACACAAACCCAAGAAACCATCCTTTAAAAATATTTTAGTCTCCCTTAACAATGCGGGACTACTCTTAAAGGAAAGAATTTGCTCCAGGAGCAAATTCTTTCCTTTAACGGTAGACCCCTATTTTGGCTGGACTTCATTTATAGGAAAACAAAAAGGAACAAAAAAAAAAAAAATCTCCCTTATTAAAATGCCGAAAGCTATGCACGGTGTATCCTTTCAGCTTAATTCATGGTACACTGTGCAGAAATTTGACACTGCCAATCCTGAACAGTTATATGGTGTTTTGTGACGTTTTGGTTTCTGCAATATGTCTAGGACTCATTCTCATCTAACAACCAAGGTCATAGTTCTGTCACTGGCCTTGTGGTTTCACCTTTCAACCATTACAAGTGTTTGTGAATATAAACAGAACATTACATTATGGATGCTGTTTCAACTGTTGATAGTGTTTATGATTATAAGCAAAATGTTACATTATGGATGCTGTTTCAACTGTAACTAGTGTTCATGATTCCAAGCAAACTGTTACATTATGGATGCTGTTTCAACTGTAACTAGTTTTCGTGACTACAAGCAAACTGTTATATTATGAATGCTGTTTCAACTGTAACTAGTGTTTGTGACTACAAGCAAAATGTTACATTATGGATGCTGTTTCAACTGTAACTAGTGTTCGTGATTACAAGCAAAATGTTACATTATGGACGCTGTTTCAACTGTAACTAGTGGTCATGATTATAAGCAAAACATTACATTATGGATGCTGTTTCACTGTAACTAGTGTTCGTGATTACAAGCAAAATGTTACATTATGAATGCCATTTCAACTGTAACTAGTGTTCGTGATTACAAGCAAAATGTTACATCAACTGTAACTAGTGTTCATGATTACAAGCGAAACATTACATTATGGACGCTGTTTCCACTGTAACTAGTGTTCGTGATTACAAGCAAAATGTTACATTATGGATGCCGTTTCAAATGTAACTAGTGTTCGTGACTACAAGCAAACTGTTATATTATGAATGCTGTTTCAACTGTAACTAGTGTTCGTGACTACAAGCAAAATGTTATATTATGGATGCTGTCTCAACTGTAACTAGTGTTCGTGATTACAAGCAAAATGTTACATTATGGAAGCTGTTTCAACTGTAACTAGTGTTCATGATTATAAGCCAAACATTACTTTATGGACGCTGTTTCAACTGTAACTAGTGTTCGTGATTTCAAGCAAAATGTTACATTATGGATGCTGTTTCAACTGTAACTAGTGTTCGTAATTATAAGCAAAATGTTACATTATGGATGCCGTTTCAACTGTAACTAGTGTTCCAGATGACTACAGGCAAAACTTTACACTGTCCAAAAAATGTGACCGGTGTATATACTAAGGTTGTATACTTTCATGAAGCCTTCTCTGAATTTCAAACCCTCAACCAAAGTCATCATTATGTTAGGCCCACCCATTTCTGTTTGACTGTTAGTGGTATTGACAAATTATTATGACACTGAATTGTTGGACAATTACTTACTTAAAATCAATGTGTTTGGTGTACAATTTACTTATCAAAAAGTCTTTCACAATTTTAAACACTTTTATGCAAATGTACAAACAAAAGTACATATACTTGTCAAGTCACAGAATGTCACCAGAGTATTACTTAACTAGAATCGCGCAGTCGATGGCAAGCCATCGCATTTCCCCACGCTTCCCCGCGGGCCCCACCCCCTGGGCCATCCCCTAGGGGTGTTTGACCCGATTGTGATGTATTCTACTCATCATGCCGTTTGATTTAATATGCTACACAACCATGTTCTGAAAACTTTGATTTTTTATCCCCAAGGTGCCCCAACCCTGGCCGCACTCCCAGGGGTAGGATCAAAATTCCGAAAGTTTTATCAGTTCCCAAAGTTTCAAGTTTCTATCTATAACGGTCTAGGAGGAGTTATCCGGTAACAGTAATGTATGGGGGTGAAGGGGTCAAAATCAGTTTTTCGACCTCTGGTGACCTCAAAATTGACCCCAGGGGTCAAATTTTGGTTGTATGTTTTCTACTCATCATGCCGTTCGCTTTGATATATTACACGACCATGTTCTGGAAATTTTGATTTTTGACCCCCGCAGGCCCCACCCCCTGGGCCCACCCATAGGGGTGTGATCAAAATTTCGAAAGTGTCATGCACTCCCCAGACCAAAGATCTATCAGTTCCCAAAGTTTCAAATTTCTATCTATAACCGTCTAGGAGGAGTTATCGGGTAAAGGGGTCAGAATCAGTTTTTGACCTCTGGTGAACTCGAAATTGATCCCAGGGGTCAAATTTTGGTTGTAATGTTTTCTACTCCTCATGCCCTTCGCTTTGATATATTACATGACCATGTTCTGGAAATTTTGATTTTTAACCCCCACGGGCCCCACCCCCTGGGCCCACCCATACGGGTGTGATCAAAATTCCGAAAGTGTCATGCACTCCCCAGACCAAAGATATATCAGTTCCCAAAGTTTCAAGTTTCTACATATAACTGTCTAGGAGGAGTTATCCGGTAAGACGGACGGACGGACATACGGAGGACGAAGACCATTACAATATCCCCACTTTTTCTTCGAAAAGCGTGGGGATAATTATGACACAAGTTGTTGCCCTTTCTTTCTGCCGTTAACCATTAACTGCTTGACGCTTATGACCCACAAAATGGGTCGACGCGTCGTTAAACACGAAATCATCATCATCATCAATGCCCTTTCTATAAGATGTCATTCATGATACCGTTATAATTCTAAGTCTTTGGACAGATAGGCCTAAGCAAATAGTGCAGACCCAGATCAGACTGCTCCTGAAGGAGGAGTCTGATTTGGGTCAACACTTTTTGCCATTCTGTCTGCACCTTTTTTGGACTCCATGCTGGATCATGAACTAAATTTGCTAAAATTTTAGGAGAATTACACCAAGTCCTCAAGGTGTCCGAATTTTTAGCATTTTTATGGTACGTCTCTGAAAATAACTTACTTTTGCCCTTATCTTCTTTGAACCTCGTAACAAGAAATGGCTACCTCTTCAAGGGTAGGCAACTCTTTCAAAATTATTTTTGTATCCCTTGTCAACGGGGGTCAATTCTTAAAGGAAAGAATTTGCTCCTTTTGAAGCAAATTCTTTCCTTTAAGAATTGACCCTTTTCCAGAAGGGGAGTAGACCAGTTTACAGGAAAGTGAAAAAGGAAGTCCCAAAAGTTGTCTCCCTTGTCAAAAGTGGCGGAAAAAGTGACAGGTGTATCCATTCCCCACAATTATTATGCTACAAAACCAAGCCCTGTTTTGCAATGGTGTTGTTGGAGTTTTTGAAATGCACTAAGAAATGGGTAATTATTCAAATTTCATCAAAATAATGAAAATGTTGCGATTACTCCTTAAACAGCGACTTTGTTAATAGAAATAATTCACTTTCTTTGGGATTTTTTTTTCTTCTTAAGAACAACCGCCTATAAAGGGAGGTAAACAAGTTATATAAGAGTTACCTTCCTGAAAGACAAGAACAAGCACTTCATTATTTCTGATTTCGATGTGGAAACTTGTCCCAAGGAAACATTATTTTTACATGTTCAACTGAGCAATTTTTATGCTCCTTAATGCATTTTGTACTCAAAAATATATACCACTAACTTTTTCAAATTAACAAAGGGCCACAATGTTATTTGTCCTGCTCATAAATATTAAAATGGCAATAATCATTGGCATTTTAACATTTATGAGCAGTACAGATTTCATACTCAGTTGAGTTGAGCATATAAATATTTTTATAACTTTCCTGTTTTATAACTTCTGTACCTTCATACCTCCACCAGTAGCCTCTTATTTGCAAGCGTGAAACCAAAAGCCTCTATGTCAACTGTATACCCATAAATTGCTTTAAGCTCGGTCTAAATATGTCAACTATTAATTTTCTTAGAAAGCTTTTTGTTTGCACATTATTATGTTGTGCCTTACCATAATAAAGCTCATTTTTACAAGCCTGTGTGATTTGTTGGTATCAATATTATGTGCAGCAATACACAAATGAAAGATATGTAAATAAAATCTAAAGGTATGAAAGATATTTTAAAGGCAATAGATACCCTATCAGGGAAGGCAAATCCTTCAAAAATAGTTTTTTTGTCTCCCTTCTCAATAAAAATGAAGACTTTTGTTCCTATGGAAAAAATCTTTTAACCGTTATCCCACTGTTCATAACAATCCCTACCTTTGAAAACAGTGTAGATCCAGATCAGATGGCTTAGTAGCCATCTGATCAGGATCTGCACTGTTTGTCATGCAGTTTGTAAACTGAATAAATACATTATACCAAGTATTTTGATTGGAACAGTAGTAGCAGATAAGATTGACTAGCCGGAGCTAGTCAGGTGTTGTAAATATGTCAAATTCACTGAGTCCACCTGAAGCTTCGGCAGAGTGCCTTTCGCATGCTTTCTGCAAGTGGACGAAATGGCCATATACGCCACAGCTTTATTCGTGTTGCAGTTGAATTCACACAATTGGTTGACTTGGTTTACCTTTTTGTCAATAGAACAGTCTAAAGGCAGGTGCAAGCGATAGCTCAGCCTAGTCAATCTTATCTGCGACTACCATATATGTTCAGAAATGGGTGTGGCTAAATTAATTTATTCAGCAGGTTATGGGTAAAGAACAGACCATATCTGAGCCAGTGCAGGACTAAACTTTCAATAAGTTTAATGGGTCCAACGAAGATAGATCAACATGTGCATCCATGCAGTCTGATCAAAGTCTTTGTTGATCACACATCAGCATGGGCATAGCAACAGATAAGGTTTGCATTTTTTGACAACTGAAATAGTTTTTGTCAGTTCTCCATAAAAACCTATGTTGTGGGTATTCATTAGAACCACCTCTGTGCATGTGTGTGCATTCAAGCATGCATCTGTGTGGGTTCATGTATGCATGTGTGATTGCATGTGTGTCCAAGCATGTGTGTGTGCTTGCATGCATAGATGTGTGATGCGAGGCTGTTCTAATGAATACCAACAACATAGGTTTGTATGTAGAAATAAGGAAAACTATCTTTCAATTATCACAAAATATGCACCATATCTGTTGCTATGACTGGCTGGATCTGGGTCTTTGCTTGCCATTTTTGGGGGTAAAAACAACAGGTATTAAATGATGCAAAATAATTACAATCAGCACCACACCTGCTATTTTAAAAGCTACCAATGTCTATCATTGCCCATGGGTAAGAACAGCTGCTATTCTTTCCTTTACTACACCCCTCTCCTCATTGTTATCATCAAAATATACACTGTAATCATCTTTTTGTGGGTTTCCCCAAGCACCAAGCAAAGTCCAGGACAGGAGGTCAAAACTGGCAATTTTTCAACATTTTTCAAGTGTCCTGCTCAAATTGAGTTGTGCATTTTATATGGACTGTAATGAATTTATGTGAAATTGTATGATGAGTTACTGCAATTTGTTCAAGATATCAATACTTCACAAGAACAGCCTTATAAAAAGCTAAATGCTTCATTTGAAATTGAAGAGAATTTCTTTCATTATGCAGATTTCTGTTTGCTGCAGCAAAAAGTTGAAGATGGTTTGACAATGTCCTGTGACACTACAAAAGTTTTCATGGTGTCTGGGAAATATAAACAGGATCTTACATGAGTGTTCATGTATTATTGAATTTATTAAACGAGTTGAGGAAAAAGGATAAAATGCGAGGCTTTGCCGAGCATTTTATCCTTTTTCTTCAACGAGTTTAATAAATTCAATAATACATGAGCACGAATGCAAGATTCTGTTTATCATATGCCATTTAAAACGCATTTTATTTACGATTTGTTTACAAAAATGTCAATATTCCGCCATTAGTAAACGTGACGTGGTTAAAGACGTCGTACATGTTACGTTACTGGACGTTTCTAACTAATTTGCATATTTAATCCACTAGTGGATTATCGAAAATATTACATGGCGTTATTACACTCTCAGACGTGACGTCATAGGATAAAAAAAATTTCATGGTGTCTGGAATATATATATATATATATATATATATATATTTTTTTTTTTTTCTTTTTAAAGCAAATTTACTCATTTAGGACAGCTTCCGAATCCTATACTTGTCCTAAAATCTCAAAAAAAAATAATGATTCTAAATGAAGCACAAGTGGTGTACCCCAAAATACTGAGTCCAGTTGTTCAAAGCTTAATGAGTTTGTTAGTGATCAAATTGTTAACTGTTCTAGAAAGTACAATACCTAACATGTGTTAATTTTGCTGAAAAAAAATGGGAACAGAGCTGCTCACATTTTTTCAGCAAAAATATCATACAGTCGAACTTCAATGGCTCAAACACCTTTGGGACTATGAAAATCTGTTCGAGACAGGGGTAGTTCGAGCCACTGAGGGCTACTGCCAGGGGGCATAACGAGATACTTTTGGACATCTTTTCGGTGTTCTGTATTGAAAAATGTATGCTGTGTGTACTCATTAGAATCGCCTCATCGAGGCGATTCTGATGAGTACACACAGCATACATTTGGAAGATAAAAGACTAAAATCTCCTTAATTATCCTCCACTATTTCTTATGTAGAGGATTTCGCTAGGGGCTCAAGAATGGGTTCGACACATCCATGGTAAACGAGCCATCCGTGTTCGAGCCATCGAAGATCTATTGTATTTGCCATATTAAATGATCAAAGTTTTAACGATTAATTAACTAATGACATTGTTACAACTGGCCCCACTGAACTGCTCATGCAGCCTGCGATGGGTCAACACCAAATGAGACGCATTATGAGAACACCTGTTTTATGGGCATTGGTGAACAACAGAGGTACAGATGAGCCTGCACATGCATACAGTCTGATAAGCACCTCTGTGTTTACTGACTGGACAGAATGATACATAGAGGATCTTACACGAGTGGCCATTTCATATGAAATTTATGAAACTTGCCTTCGGCGAGTTTCATAAATTTCATATGAAATGACCACGATTCTGTTTATCATGTGACCACTTTAAATTGGATTTCATCGCCTTTAAATTTGGCAAATTTGTCACAAAAAAATGCATTGTTGACATGGGCGTCGTCATGACGTTACCTAATCCCGCCAAATTGTTATTACATGTGTGGTCATACGTTTTTTATTACACAACGTTTTCCACTGCTTATCAATGACGTCATATGATAACGCTAGTTTCTATATCTGAAAAATTGAAGACAGTAGCTGGACTGTGTAGTTCAGGAGGCTGGAGTGTGTCTTACCCAGTCAAATTCCTGAAAACCTTTTCACATGATTGGGCTCATTAAATAACATAGCAACAGATAAGATAAGTATTTTGTGATAAGTAAAGGATAGTTTTCCTTATTTCTCCGTATAAACCTACTTGTACTTACTCATTAGAACGGCCTTGGTGAGGCGGTTCTAATTATTACTAACAACATAGGTTATTATGGAAAACTGACAAAAACTGTCCTTCAATTCTCACAAAATACCTTATCTGTTCCTATGAAATAAAACACATTTCACCACTGCGGGTAAATATGATGAAAAGCTGGTCCTACCTGCTATCACAGTGTTGATACATTCATAGAGTAGAGACATTGCTGACGTACTGAAATACACAGCATCAAAATTTATCTTATTGGAATATGGTTTGTGTTTGAAGAGTTAAACAGCCCAGCCGTCAACATTATTTAGTAAATGGGCCCCGTCATGCGATTTTGGTACTTATCGCCTATGCGAGCAGCGAAGGTTCAGGCGAGCCTGCGCATCCGCGCAGTCGGATGCGCAGTCTCGCCAGAACCTTCGCTGCTCGCTCATACAAGCAGTGAATCAAGAGGAACCTTCAGACAGAAAGCCATATCCCAGGCCCCTCTGAATGGCTGGGCATGCGCAGTTAAAATTTGTCATGACGGAATGCTCGAAGACACAAATTCGCTTGACGGGGCTCATTTAGTAAATAATGTTGACGGCTGGGCTGTTTAACTCTTCAAACACAAACCATAATTACGTCATGTTGAGCTGGTTAGTTTACCAAACAAAAAAAAATTCTTGTGCATGCTTATACATAAGGGTTAACCCTTATCTTGCTGAACATTCATTTAAGCCACACCCATTTCTGTCTATCAACCAATCAAATTACTTGATGTAATTTATTGCTACAAATTCATAAACTGAATGCCAAACAGTGTAGATCCTGATCAGATGGCTTCTTCAGAAGCCACCTGATCTGGATCTACACTGTTTGCAAAGATAGGGGTTGACGTGAACAGCAAGATAAGGGTTAACATTCTTGCCCCAGAAACTGACAACTACCCTTCTTGAATCAGTGGAACGAAGAAAATGAACATAGAAAATCTTCACAAAACAATGTTTCCAAAAGGTTTTGATATTGGTGTTTAGCATGCTATTGGCAACACAGTAGATTACGAATCTGTGGTGGCTTTTGAATTTTTTATTTATTACAGGAACTGACAAATGAGACTACACTGTATTTCACTAGAATTTTAGAAACAAAAGAATTCTCTCTCTCTCTCCACAACGGGTTAACCTTTTGGCTAAGTGAACAATCATAGCTTCAGATATGCCATACAAGTAATTATTCTTTATTTCTTGATAAAGATACCATAAAAAAAATCTGCACACCTTGAGGACTTGCTATAATTCTCCTAAAATTTTAACACATTTGTTTCACCATCAAGGAAGGAATCCAAGAAGTGCAGATGGAATAGCAAACAGTGCAACCCTGATCAGACTGCAGTCTGATCTTGGTCTGCACTGTTTGCTTAGGCTGTCTGTTTGATTTGATGTTTAACGTCCCCATCAACACTATAAAGGAGACTTTGCTTCCAATTTTGTGGGTCTTTACCCAACACTGAGATGAAATGACATCTCAAGCCCTGTCGCCCAATGAAACCAATAGGGTTTATAAGCATGAACAGTCCGACTCGCACCGCTTTGCCTGGGCAGGCTTAGATCCTCTGAGCAGTTTTCCAGTATTTGTGTGGGGTCCAGTTCAGCTCTGCGTGGAAGCATCATGCAGCCCATTTATTTCTTCAAGCCCCAATGATTAGGCTGTCTGTCACTTAGGATCATTACGGTATGCAAGGCAATCCTAACAATTTAGATGTCAAAATAACAAGTTAGCCCAGAAGTATCCTTAGTACTCCCCATCTTTCTTTGTTTTGATTTTCTGCCTATTTCAGGATTATTTCACTTAACATGAAGAATCTTTAATTAAGAAATAGATCAGCTCTAGCTGTGATTTGTTGAGTAATAAATCACAGTTTGGAGGTCAGTTGTTAAGTAGACAAATCACAAGCACTGTGATTTATTACTGCTCTTGTGATTTGTCTACTTAACAACTGACCTCCAAACTGTGATTTATTACTCAACAAATCACAGCTAGAGCTGATCTATTTCGATTCTAACACGCTGAAACTCGGCAATAATGATGTTGTTGCCTTCAAATTCTCACAACTTTTCGCCATTGTTAGAAGAAATCCCGCTAAAATTATCCACTGAAACACATGCATTTATATCCTTTTCTAACGTTTTCGATGCGAGAAAATGACGTTACACCGTCCAACGTCTAGGAAATGGACTAGTGACATCATAATTTTGCAGTTTTTAATGACGTCACTCGTCACACTCTACCTTGCCGTGATTTGTTGTAGAATAAAACAGTTATTTTCCATTGCCTATATAGGCGCGCTGTGTTAGAATCAAAATTAAAAATCCAGAGTATCCAGATAAAAACCACCTGACCTTCCAAAGCAGGAGTTGGTGCCCCATATGACCCAAACGAGGCTCAAACTCACAACAGTGAGAGATGTAATTGCTAAATGTAAACACTTTTAACCCTTGTCCTGCTGAATATTCATAAATGCCACACCCACTACCGATTATCAACCAATCAGATTGCTTGATGCAAATTATTGCAACAAATTCATAAACTGAATGACAAACAATGTAGATCCTGATCAGATGGCTTCTGAAGAAGCCATCTGATCTGGATCTTCATTGTTTGAAAGATAAGACATATCCGGGATCAGCAGGAAAAGGGTTAACCTTTACGCCACAGAGAACCATTCCTCTTTGTCTGGAGCTCTATAAGTATGTATGAGAATGAGGAACCACATTATTCTTGTGTGCTTGTAGACTTACCTGTGGATTAAATTAGTTAAAGGTTCTATAAGTTTCTTTCCTAAGCGAGGTTCAAGGGGAGTTAAAGCACCAAACTGAAAGAAAACAATAAATAAATGTAGAGATCGTATTGAGTGAAGTTTTCCTATTTCTCCAATAAAAACATGTTGTGAATACTTGTTAGATTCATACAAGTCCCCACAACATGTTTTTATCAAAAAATACAGTATAATTCCTACAAATTTGGACACCTTGGAGACTCGCTAAAATTCCCCTAAAATTTTTAACGAATTTGTTTCATGATCCAGTAAGAAGTCCAAAAGGTGCAGACGAAATGGCCAACAGTGTAGACCCTGATCAGACTGCTCCTGCAGGAGAAGTCTGTTCTGGGTCTGCACTGTTTGCTTAGGCCTATCTGTCCCAATACTTAGGACCATATGGTAAGGATTTTTTTTTCTCATTTATCCAGATCTCCATGAAGACATTTTGTGGGTCCTTGTTAGAATTGTCTCAGTGAGGTGATTCCCGAAAATTTGTTTCCAACAGAAAATAAGGAAAATAATCTCCAAATTTTCCTCATCACTCATCCCTATTAGCAGCTGTATATAAGTACCATAAAAATTTGATTGTAAGGCAATTCGGTAGTAAGACAGGGTCCCTTTTTCAGTAGTTCTAAAGTGGGATCTTTTATACTCATTTTTAAGACGGGTCAGATTTCTGCCCTTCCTGTTGTGACCCTCTGCTGCTGCTTGATAATCATTAGAATGTATGGAATCGGTCTGTAATATCGCAAAAACTGAAGCATCATATGATATTTCAGCTATGCAAGTGATTTCTTGGGGAAAACTGCACTTTATCCAAAGGAAAAATTATGTGAGGTAGGTAACTAAGGGTCTATGAAATGATGTGTGGGAAAATTGTTGTAGAAAATTGAATAATAACACATCAGTAAAAGAAACTAAAAGATCATGAAGAACAGAAGTTTTTTATATCATTAAAGCCTGGATTCTTAAAGGTCCTGTTTACTAGTGGATTTATTTCCATGCTTTTCCAATGGTTACATCCCCAGAAGGCACCCCGGAAGCCAATAAGCATGCACAAATTATCATTGGTTTATGATGATGAGGTCATGAATATTAATGAAGCAAAAGTTTTCCAGCATAATCAAATAATTTAATGGTATCTTTCAGTCTATGTGAGTTCATTTATATCTGTGATTTTTCTGGCACATTGCTATTGCTCCAATTTTATGGGACTTTTGCCCGACATAGAGATGAAACGACATCTCAATTGGTGCTGCCCAATAAACCAATAGGGTTTATATGCATGGACGGTCTGTCTTGCACCACTTTGCCTTGGCAGGCCTAGAAAGTGGTTTACAAGTGCTCATGTGCGGTCAGTTTCAGCTCTGCGTGGAAGCACCCTGCAGCCCAAAGTGTTTCTCCAAGCCCCGATGGGTGGGGGCGCGAAATGTGCATGTAAGACACTTAGCCAAGTCACAAAACTAGAATTTGTTTTTCTACAAAAACACAGATGTCTCCCCCGTTTTTGACTGCTACGTATAACCTTGACATTGGAGGTATTGAGCTGGGTCTTGTGTGCAACACATCATCTAATGAAGATGAACATTTCTGCATAGTAACTTTAACAAGAGCTGTCGTCGGACAGCGTAGCTCGCCTACTGGACACATTTTATATTGTACCATTTTTTTATCATTTTATAATTGGGTCACACAGAACTTATAATGCAGGTATCACATTTACCCATGAAATAGTATTGAAGATAATTGGCAAAATCACTGAACCATGAAATATAGGTCACAGTGAGGTAGATATATTTTGGGGTCGATTATTTGGTTAGTTGGTACTAATAGTCAAGGTATGACATTTATCTTTCAAATAGTATTCAAAATAATAGGCTAAATCACTGAACCATGAAATTTAGGTCACTATGACTAAGACATATTTTGAGGTCAAGCTTGGGGTCAGATGGGACCAATAACCCAGGTATGACATTACTCTATGAAATAGTATTGAAGATGATATGCAAAATCACTGAACCATGAAATATAGGTCACAGTGACCTAGATATATTTTGAAGTCAGTCATGGAGTCACATGGAACTAATATCCCAGGTCTGACATTTCTCCAACAAATAGTCTTCAAGATATAAAGGAAAATCAGTGAACCGTGAAATGTAGGTCACCAAGACCTGCATTGTTTTACAGTTGAACGAATGTCAGTTGGTTGGCCGATGTATAACCAATTGTGTCTATAACTTGTTAGCATAAGGGAAATGTATACAATAAATAAAAAGTTGTCCTAGATTTTGACCGCTAGCCCCACCCCATCCCCACTCCCAGGCATGAACCCAGGGGTGTGTTGTCTTGGAATCTCAGAAGACACTCCCAGGTATCCAAGTTGTAAATATGAATGCTTTGTGATGAATGACTGCTGAGATATAAGCATTTCAAAAACTTTAACACAGTATTACATAGGTGTTCTAGATTTTGACCCCTAGCCCCACCCCGGGGCCTGACCCCAGGGGTCTGTTATCTTTGAACATCAGAAGACCCTCCCAGGTACTAAAGTTCCAAATATGAGTGCTCTGTGATGAGTGACTGTTGAGATTTAAGTATTTGAAAAACTTTAACGCAGTGTTCTAGATTTTGACCCCTAGCCCAACCCCAGGGGTCTGTTGTCTTTGAACATCAGAAGACCCTCCCAGGTAGTAAAGTTCCAAATATGAGTGCTCTGTGATGAGTGACTGTTGAGATATAAGTATTTGAAAAACTTTAACGCAGTGTTCTAGATTTTGACCCCTAGCCCAACCCCAGGGGTCTGTTGTCTTTGAACATCAGAAGACCCTCCCAGGTAGTAAAGTTCCAAATATGAGTGCTCTGTGATGAGTGACTGTTGAGATATAAGTATTTGAAAAACTTTAACGCAGTGTTCTAGATTTTGACCCCTAGCCCAACCCCGGGGCCTGACCCCAGGGGTCTGTTGTCTTTGAACATCAGAAGACCCTCCCAGGTAGTAAAGTTCCAAATATGAGTGCTCTGTGATGAGTGACTGTTGAGATATAAGTATTTGAAAAACTTTAACGCAGTGTGACGCGCACGCGCACGTGCATGCGCACGCGCACGCCAACCGAGGTGACAACAATAGCTCTCCATGTACTTCGTACAGGCGAGCTAAAAAGTATTCAAGATAAAAGACAAAATCACTGAACCATGAAATATAGGTCACACTGACCTAGTTATATTTTGGGGTCAATTATCCGGTCACATGGAACTAATAATCCAGGTATGACATTTCTGCAACAAATAGTATTCGAGATAATAGGCAAAATCCCTGAGCCATGAAATATAGGTCACACTGACCTAGATATATTTTGCGGTCAATTATCAGGTCACATGGAACTAATAATCCAGGTATGACATTTCTCCATCAAATAGTATCCGCGATAATAGTCAAAATCACTGAACCATGAAATATAGGTCACAGTGACCTAGATATATTTTGAGGTCAATCATGGGGTCGCATGGAACTAATATCCCAGGTATGGCATTTCTCCAACAAATAGTCTTCAAGATAAAAGGCAAAATCACTGGACCGTGAAATATAGGTCACCATGACCTTCACCCTTTTACACCCAATGTCACTTGGTTGGCTGATGTATAACCAATTCTGTCTATAACTTGTTAGCATAAGGGAAAGGTATACAACAAATTACAAAGTTGTCCTAGATTTTGACCCCTAGCCCCACCCCATCCCCACTCCCAGGCATGAACCCAGGGGTGTGGTGTCTTGGAATCTCAGAAGACACTCCCAGGTATCCAAGTTGTAAATATGAATGCTTTGTGATGAGTGACTGCTGAGATATAAGCATTTAAAAAACTTTAACACAGTATTACATAGGTGTTCTAGATTTTGACCCCAAGCCCCACCCCGAGGCATGACCCCAGGGGTCTGTTATCTTTGAACATCAGAAGACCCTCCCAGGTACCAAAGTTCCAAATATGAGTGCTCTGTGATGAGTGACTGTTGAGATATAAGCATTTGAAAAACTTTAACGCAGTGTGATGCGCACGCGCACGTGCACGTGCATGCGCACGCGCACGCATTCCGAGGTGACAACAATAGCTCTCCATGTACTTCGTACAGGCGAGCTAAAAATGTTCATAGAAAAATAAAAAAGTTATTGGCCGTAAACAAAAAAAGCACTTTTTTACCTTTGACCTCTTAGTATGGCCTTGACCTTTGCGGTACAACACATCGTCTCATGATGGTTAACATTTCTGCCAAGTAATTTCATAATCCATCAAAGAATAAGGAAGTTATTGACTGTCCTTTTTTTTTACCTTTGACCTCTAGGTAAGACCTTGACATTGGAGGTATGGACCTTGGTCTTGCACATGACTCATGGTCCAACTTTCAAGCCTCTAGCTCCAACAGTTTTTGAGATATCTTGCTGACAAGATTTTATTAAAAAAATTCAAAGGGCAATAACTCTTGAAAGGGGCATAATCCGAATGAGAAAAGAAAACAAGAGGACCATGATGGCCCTGGATCGCTCACCTGATCCATAGAGTAACAAGTGGGCCCCGGGGAGGGCCATTATTGACCCCAGGGTTATAATGTGCATAATGTTGAGGGAGGTCTAAAAAGGTGTAGCTTCATACCAAATATCAACAAAAGACTATAATTTGAACAATGTTGGCAAAGGTCCACTAGATGAAGCTACACAACAAATATCAAAGACCTGGGCCTTGTTGTTTCAGAGAAGAAAATTTTCAAAGATTATCTCTATTATAAGTCTATGTAAAACCAAAGGGCCCTGGGGCGGGGGCATTGTGGCCCCAGGGCTATATTTTGAACAATCTTGGTAGAGGTCCACTAGCTGAAGCTTCATACCAAATGTCAAACACCTAGGCCTTGTGGTTTCAGAGTAGAAGATTTTTCAAGATTTTCCCTATATAAGTCTATGAAAAACCAAAGGGCCCAGGAGCGGGGGCAATTTTGGCCTCAGGGCTATAATTTGAACAATCTTGATAGAGGTCCACAAGATGAAACTTCATACCAAATATCAAAGACCTGGGCCTTGCAGTTTCAGAAAAGAAGATTTTTAAAGATTTTCCCTATATAAGCCCATATAAAACCAAAGGGCCCCGGGGCGGGGGCATTTTTGGCCCCAGCACTATAATTTGAACAGTCTTGGTAGGGGTCCACTAGATGAAGCTTCATACCAAATAGCAAAGACCTGGGCCCTGCAGTTTCAGAGAAGAAGATTTTTAAAGATTTTCCCAATATAAGCCCATGTAAAACCAAAGGGCCCTGGGGCGGGGGAATTTTTGGCCCCAGCACTATAATTTGAACAATCTTGGTAGGGGTCCACTAGATGAAGCTTCATACCAAATATCAAAGACCTGGGCCTTGCGGTTTCATAGAAGAAGATTTTTAAAGGTTTTCCCTATATAAGCCTATGTAAAACCAAAGGGCCCCAGGGCGGAGGCATTTTTGGCCCCAGCACTATAATTTGAACAATCTTGGTAGGGGTCCATAAGATGAAGATTCATACCAAATATCAAAGACCTGGGCCTTGCAGTTTCAGAGACGAAGATTTTTAAAGATTTTCCCTATATAAGCCCATGTAAAACCAAAGGGCCCCGGGGCGGGGGCATTTTTGGCCCTTGCACTATAATTTGAACAATCTTGGTAGGGTTCCACTAGATGAAGCTTCATACCAAATATCAAAGACCTGGGCCTTGCGGTTTCAGAGAAGAAGATTTTTAAAGATTTTCCCTATATTATAAGCCTATGTAAAACCAAAGGGATCGGGGCGGGGGCATCTTTGGCCCCAGCACTATAATTTGAACAATCTTGGAAGGGGTCCACCAGATGAAGATTCATACCAAATATCAAAGACCTGGGCCTTGCAGTTTCAGAGAAGAAGATTTTTAAAGATTTTCCCTATATAAGCCTATGTAAAACCAAAGGGCCCCGGGGCGGGGGCATTTTTGGCCCCAGCACTATAATTTGAACAATCTTGGTAGGGGTCCACTAGATGAAGCTTCATACCAAATATCAAAGACCTGGGCCTTGCAGTTTCAGAGAAGAAGATTTTTAAAGATTTTCCCTATATAAGCCTATGTAAAACCAAAGGGCCCCGGGGCGGGGGCATCTTTGGCCCCAGCACTATAATTTGAACAATCTTGGTAGGGGTCCACCAGATAAAGATTCATACCAAATATCAAAGACCTGGGCCTTGCAGTTTCAGAGAAGAAGATTTTTAAAGATTTTCCCTATATAAGCCCATGTAAAACCAAAGGGCCCCAGGGCGGGGGCATTTTTGGCCCCAGCACTATAATTTGAACAATCTTGGTAGGGGTCCACTAGATGAAGCTTCATACCAAATATCAAAGACCTGGGCCTTTCAGTTTCAGAGAAGAAGATTTTTTAAGTTTTCGGTGAAAAAAATCTATTTTTGGCTCCTGTGACCCATATGTGCAACGGACCGGAACCATTTGAACAACTTTGAAAGGGGACCACCTAAGGATCAGTCCTGTGAAGTTTGGTCTAAATCCGCTCAGTGGTTTAGGAGGAGATGTCGTTTGAAGAAAAAGTTTACGGACGGACGGACGCACGGACGACGGACAAAAAGTGATCCAAAAAGCTCACCTCGTCACTACGTGACGGTGAGCTAACAAGCAAAAATTGCCATCGGAAGAGATGGCAAATCCCCCGACCAAAAGCCAATATGGCCTTCAGAAGATTGTTCACCAATAGAAAGTGCACCAGAATTAAACCAGCAATATATCACAAAAGTATTGCAGTTATGGCCACCACAAGATTATACTGTCAGGGGAGATAACTAAAAAACCAGGGCACTCAGAAATGTGGTTCTTGTGCATGACATGCCTGCTTAAGCTCATGTATTTCTGTACAAAGTACCATCAATATGTCTCAAAAGGTGTTGGAGATTTGGTGATCACAAGCTGGTCATACTTTTATATTGAAAGGGCAGATAACTCAAATACCACAGCACCAACAGTTGTGGTTCTTGCACATGACATCCCTTCTGTACCTTGTATGCAATTGTGCCAAGTTCCTTCAATATATCTCAAAGGGTGTTGGAGTTATGGCCATCACAAGGTTATATTGCCAGGGGAGATAACTAGAAAACCAGAGCACCCAGAGTTGTAATTCTTGAGCATGACACACCTGCCTAACCTCATGTACATCTGCATCAAGTACCACAAATATGTCTCAAAGGGTATTGGAGGTACGATGATCACAAAGGTTGTTATATTGGAAGGGGAGATAACTCAAATATCATAGCACCCAGAGTTGTGGTTCTCAGGCATGAAGCACCGTCTCAATGTTGTATACAATTTTGCCACGTACTATCAATATATCTCAAAGGGTATTGGAGTTATGGCCATCACAAGGTTATATTGTCAGGGGAGATAATTAAAAAACCAGGGCACCCAGAGTTGTGGTTCTTGCACGTGACAAACCTGCTTAACCTCATGTACTACTGTACCAAGTATCATCAGTATATCTCAAAGAGTGTTGGAGATGTGGCCATCATAAGGTAGTGATTCTATATTATTGGAAGGGGAGATAACTAAAAAACCATGGTACCCAGAGTTGTGGTTCTTGTGCATGTCACACCCTCTCGGCCTTGTGAACAACTGTGCAAGGTATCATCAATATATCTTAAAGAGTATTGGAATTATGGCCATCACAAGGTTGCCACTCTATTTTATTGGAAGGGGAGATACCTCCAAAACCATGGCAACCAGAGTTGTGGTTCTTGTGCATGACACACAATCTCAGCCTTGTGAACAACTGTGCCAGGTACCATCAATATATCTCAAAGGGTATTGGAGTTATGGCCATCACAAAGTAGTCATCTATTTTATTAAAAGGGGAGATAACTAAAAAAGTATGGCATCCAGAGTTCTGGTTCTTGCACATGACATGCCGTCTCAGCCCTGTGAACAATTATGCCAAGAACCATCAATGAATCTCAAAGGATATAGGAGTTATGGCCATCACAAGGTTGTCACTCTATTTTATTGGAAGGGGAGATAACTCCAAAACCATGGCAACGAGAGTTGTGGTTCTTGTGCATGACACACCGTCTCAGCCTTGTGAACAACTGTGCCAGGTACCATCAATATATCTCAAAGGGTATTGGAGTTATGGCCATCACAAAGTAGTCATTCTATTTTATTAAAAGGGGAGATAACTAAAAAAGTATGGCATCCAGAGATCTGGTTCTTGCGCATGACACGCCGTCTCAGCCTTGTGAACAATTGTGCCAAGAGCCATCAATGAATCTCAAAGGGTATAGGAAATATGGCCATCACAAGGTTGTCACTCTAGTTTATTGGAAGGGGAGATAACTCCAAAACCATGGCAACCAGAGTTGTGGTTCTTGTGCATGACACACCGTCTCAGCCTTGTGAACAACTGTGCCAGGTACCATCAATATATCTCAAAGGGTATTGGAGTTATGGCCATCACAAAGTAGTCATTCTATTTTATTAAAAGGGGAAATAACTAAGAAAGTATGGCATCCAGAGTTCTGGTTCTTGCGCATGACACGCCGTCTCAGCCTTGTGAACAATTGTGCCAAGAACCATCAATGAATCTCAAAGGGTATAGGAGTTATGGCCATCACAAGGTTGCGTCTACGGACGGATGGACGGACGGACAGACGGACGGACGGACGGACGCCAGGCTGATCGCTATATCCCCGAACCTATTCGGTCGGGGGATAAAAATGTGTTGATAGGCATGCAACACCTCCATCCAAACAAACATACCAATGATATAGAAGCAGGTGCTTTAACTTTATTAATATGGCACTGATGTAAAGATAATTTTCCTTATTTCTCAACAAAACATGTGTTGTGGGTAGTCAAATGAACTGTCTCAGCAAGACGCTTCATTTGAGTACCCACAACTTATGTTTATCTTGAAAAATAAGGGAAATTATTTTTAATTATCACCATTTTACTCCTACTGCATTCAGTGTCTGACAGTCAATAGAGGAAAACTTTCTGTAAAAGTTCTCATTTTCGGGGGTTTATGAACCAGTCTAGTCTTCACTATAAAGTTTGTCTCCAAACAGACCACTGCTTATGATGAAGTCCTCGCTCGCCATCTTTAAATGACGCGGACTGGGTTCCGTGAAATTACTTGTAAAAATTGATTTCAGAAGTAGCACAGTCTAGCATTGACTGGTTTTGTATAATTACCTGGCGAAAATTTAACTCAGGAAGCAAAGACGACGGACAGTCTATTTGGTGTACTTGTTTCCCAATAATTGAGTGTCGTTTACAGCGTATTTAAAAACCCGGGACTTGCTACGATATATCGGCCACTTAAGAACAGCGTACCGATATACCGTACCGCAACACGCATACCGCAGTATACCGATATATCGTTACACCCTTAATTGGTATACACACAGTGATTTCTTTTATTGTTTTAACATTCTATTTCTGTATCCTTTTTACTGTTTTTTTTATTATTATTAATATGAAATAAAGGCACTGCCTTTTGAGCAAACACACTCATTTACAACATTTAAGTTTTACAACACTTAACTTCTTTAGTTAATTAAAAACATACCGATAGTGCTAGATTGGTAGCTCAGCGGTTAGTGCACTTGCCTCTGATTCTAGAGGCCTCTGGTTCGATTCACAGCAGCGACAAGAAAGTTTGGTGTCTAAATATGTTCCACTGGCATCAGATGTAGGGATGAATGCCACAAAGTGCAGGGAGAATCATCCCGTATGCAAGTTAAAGAGCCTTATCGTAATTTCATGATTATCGCCCGGGCGTTGGTCCTGCAAATCGAGTGTATGCACACCTGCGAGTAATGGTCAAATGGGACCTATCGCAACTAGAACTGTCAGTGAAACTGACTAGGGCCCCGGCAGTGCCATCAGAGGAGTTGGATTTTTTTTCAAAGGGCTATTAATGAAAAATGTTGATGGATAGACGGGCAGATGGACAGACGGACGGACGGACGGACAGACAGGGCATTACTAGACGGCACACTGTCACATTATGGTTAATATTTCTGCTAAGTAATATTTAAATCCATCCAGGTATAAGAAAGTTATAGATTGGACACAATAAAAAAGACGCTTTTTTGACCTTTTATCTCTAAGTATGACCTTGACCTTTGAGGTACGGCTGTGGGTCTTGCGTGTGATACTTCGTCACATTATGGTTAACATTTCTGCCAAGTAATATTTAAATCCATCCAGGAATAATAACAAAGTTATTAATTGGACACAGGAAAGACCCTTTTTTGACCTTTAACCTCTAAGTATGACCTTGACCTTTGAGGTACGGACCTGAGTCTTGCGCGCAACACTCCATCACATTATGGTTAACATTTCTGCCAAGTAATATTTAAATCCATCCAGGAATAAGAAAGTTATCGAGGATAAAAAAATTTGTGGACGGACAGACGGACAGACAGACGGACAGACAGAGTGATTACTATAGGGCACCCACACTTTCAGTGGAATAAGAAAGTTATGGAGGATAAAAAAATTTGTGGACGGACAGACGGACGGACGGAGTGATTACTATAGGGCACCCACACTTTCAGTGCGGGGCCCTAATAATACTAGATAGATAGATAGTCACGCTAGCAAGTCCTTGGTCAACCGCCTATATACAGATGCAGATGGTATTTATGTGGGGTACTTAACATTTCTTATATCTACTTGATAGCAAAATTAGGGGAGTCATTGACACCATTCTCCTATGGTATCCTCAGTATTTTGGCAGTACTTTATATGCGTTCCCCAACTGAGATCATTTGCATCTTGTCTGGCAGACCAAAAGTACAGATGTCAAAAGAGGCTGTCGTGCAAAAGCCAGCTTACTTTGACCAAAGTCCAGACCAGACCTTGCAGCAGGAATAGATGAAGGTCAACAGATAGACACCGCAGCTCTGGACAAAGTTCCACATAAATGGCTTGAGTACTGTCAAGCTCAGAAATGCCAGCATGCAACCTCTTACAGTGGATTCAGAGCTACCTTACCAACAGGGGCTAACCAGACCTGGTCAAGGCCAGTTTGCACTATTGCCCCAGCTGTATCCTGTGTCCCTCAAGTCAGCTCTGGAGCTGACCTTCTTCCTACTGACCTTCTTTTATATCACAAACTCTCAAGCATGACTCATACTGTATTACTGCAGCATTTCACAGGGAACTTGAAAGACTACAGCAATGTGCATAATGGAATACAGATTGGCAAAAGTCTTTTCAACCCAACCAAATGTGCGGCAGTCAGGGTAATAAAACGGAGCACATTGCCATGAACTGTCAGTCTAAAAGACTTGAAAGTACCTGGGTATCCTTTTTTTCAGAAACATGTCATGGGAAACCCATTTTGATGCAACTGGGAAAAAAAGCTGCCATGCGTTTCTTTGGAAGGAACATAAGGAGCTGTTCTGAAGATGTTAAAGCGTGATGAAAGAGACCATGAATAGACTTATCCTGGATTATGCCACATCAGTATGGGATTCACATTTTGTATCCAGCGGCTGGAGACGGTGCATCGGCGAGTAGCTCGGTTTGTCAGAGGTGACTACCACACAACCAGCATTACTTCCCGAGTGATGCAACACTTTGGCCGGCAAACTCACCAGCATTGACATCTTGTGTCAATGTTGTGGTGGCATCTCTCCGGGCTAAGTGGACATCCATGCTCGCAGTGCCTCCGACCAGAAATGAGCGAACTGTATAGGATGGATACTCCTGTGAAAACATTTGTCAGCTCTCCTTCTGACTTATTTGACGTCACTACAGCTGTTGTCTGGGAATGTGTGGCGGCCGTAAAAAGTCTCCCTGGTATACACCATAGTGTAGTTTATATTTTCTTGTCCTTTGGGATCACCGATTCCATTGTGGAATTTTGAAAATATTTGAGGGTCACTGATGAGGCCTAAATGGCCGAAACTAGCTAGTCTGGCCCAGAAAACATGTACACTCCATATTTTCCCATTTTATGTTGTATTCCTTGCTTCCAAAAGATAAGCCCTTTCTAGAACATATTTAACGTCAATACAGCTGTTGTCTGGGAATGTGTGGCGGCTATAAAAAGTCTCCCTGTCCTACATCATAGTGTAATTTATATTTTCTTGTCCTTTGGGAACATTGATCCCATTGTGGAATTTTGAAAATATTTGAGGGTCACTGACGAGGCCTAAATGGCCGAAACTAGCTAGTTTGGCCCAGAAAACATGTACACGCCATATTTTCCCGTTCTGTGGTGTATTCCTTGCTTCCAAAGGATAACCCTTTCTAGAACATATTTAAGGACAAACTTCCACAGAGTATTCTCACATCAGGGATCATTAAGGGGTCCAAGAAGGATTGTGCAAGTCTTCCCTAAACTATGTAAAAACTGTCTTTCAAAGTTTTTAATTTGTTCTGTTGTGAGGCAAAGGTGTCGCTTGCATCACTGGGGAGGCCAGCTGATATTGACTTACATTCTGGCAAGGCCGGCTGTCCTTGCAGCAGCTAGGGTAGAGGTTAGGGCGTTGTTACTTATGTTTTTACACTTTATTCATTTTCCCCCTTCTGCCCTGTGCCTCCCTCTCTTCTCCTCTATTACCACTTCTATCTCTTTTGTCCCTTTCTCTGAGAAACGACAGAAAATGACCTTATCAACAGTTTGAGCTTCAAGCCCGCTTTGCACATACCCTAAATATGATGCTGCTCCAATGTTTGTCCTGTGTGGACCTCATTGGAAGAAAGTTAGATAGGGTAACTCAGTTAGTTTGCAGCATGGATACTTTAAAGTATTCTGAAGCACTAGCGCTATGCTATGGGATTTGGGGCTCATCATCGCTTTGTAAATCTTGGGAAGGTAGAAATCAGCAGGTAGCCAGATAGCTCACTGCGTCTCTTACTATTACCAGAACTATATTGTATACCCGGAGTAAATGTGTGAAAAAGTCTAATTGCTTGTCCAGGTGAGAAGCACTTTTCACCCTACCGAGAAGTTCCGGTAAATCCTTCGGTAAATCGTTGGTCCAAGCGCGGTGCTGTGTTTTACTGGCTAATACGTGACGTAGTTTCGAAACTTTCCCGCTGTCAAACTTCAGCGTTTGATGCAACAGTCTTTGAAAAGAACTTTTTAAAATTATTTCGACGTTTTTTGTGTTTCTGTTGTAATTGAACTTGGCCCATTTTTGGTTATGAGAAGCAATTTTGGATATGAATACAATTCTCATGAACTCTGTAAAGATGGCGGATTATCGCGAGAAATTGAACGAGATTCCAGGCGAGATTTGGCTGCCTAAGTATGTTGTTCCAGCCTCTCTACAGTAAAGCAAACACTTCGTGTGTTTGCTATTAAATACTATTAATTAGTGCTAAATATTGGCTCCAATCTGCAAAGAAAGTTTCTTCCTTTTGGTTTGCTTGCGCAATCTGTCTATGAACTTTGTACATAACTTGGAGTTTCATTTGAAAAACTCTGATATACAGTTGTTGGTTTTCACACCTAGCCAGGTAAATATTATATTTTGCATATAAAAGGATGAAATGCAGTATTTTGTCTACACTGTGTCCCCTCTGCAATCCGAATATGAAATACTCTTTAGTAAGATCACAACGTACATTATATGAAATTTAACCACTGGGTTATAACATTAATGAACTGTTGTGTTTTACAACAATTCCATAGTAAATGGACAATTGTTTCGTTATCCATCCGGCAGAGATTACAGAGTGCATCATTTCTTATTTTCATTTTGTTTAACAACTTATTTGTGAGTAAAATGTTGTGGTTAATACTAATTTGATACCACTGAAGTGCTGGATATTTAGTGACATGAAATGGAAACATGTATATCCTTTTCCAGTCTTCTTTTGTTATGTTGAAAAGTTTGTTCCAAGTACATTGTCCTGTAGGTGTTTCGGTACTTGTATTTAGGATGTTGTACATATCTTTACTTCCCTTCTGATGCTGTAACAGAGCAGAAATGTGGGATGGAATAAAAGGGCATTGTTCCTGATGTGTTACTTCTATTTTAACTTGTTTTAAATATGTTTTTTATTGCTCTTATCAAACCATTGTATTGTAAAAATTCACCCTTCTCATTTATTAAATCATTTATGCCTTTGTTGTACCACTCACTAAAAAAGATATAATTTTTTTATGTTCCTCCTATCTTTATGTTGTTTTTATAAAATATTGGTCTCTTAAAATGGCTGCTTCCCTAACCACTGATTTCTTGTTAACATTATCAGTGATTGCATAACATCTTTCCAAAATGTATTTTTTAATGTCCTAATTGTTTCTTCTATAAACATCATGTTACAGTTAGTTAGTTTTTCAATATTCACATGCTCTTTTATGAAGACCTGCCATTTGTTATTTGTTATCAGTAACCTCCGTATCCATGTGGATTTCAAAGATTGTATAAAGGCATCTAAATTTAACATTTTTAGTCCACCATCATAGTACTGTTGTTGCACAATTGACACTTTGATTTTACTTGTCTTATTATTCCATAAAAAGTTATATATAATTTTATTTATTTGTTGAATGATGGTTTTACTTGGATTTGGCAGCATTAAAAGCTAGAGCTATCACTAAAGGTGATGAATACCCCCACAAAAACTGTCTTGATAGTACATCAGCAGCATTTTGCAATTTTTTCACTTGAAAGGGGCCATAACTATGTCGAAAATTGACGAATTGTAGTGGAAATCGAACTTGACCTGTATTTTATGATGTTACATCAGTGTACCAAAAATTATAACAAGAGTTGTCAGAAGACAACATAGCTCGCCTTTGGAGGCCTAAGATGGATGAGGGCAAGTTATCAAAAAAAAAATTCTTCTGTAAAACAGCACAATAGACTGCAGCAAATGAAAGAGAACCAAAATGTACCCCTAATCATCCTGTTTTCAAGCCTTTCCACTGCAAAAAAAAACAAGAGGACCAAGCTAGCTTGGTCCTGTATCGCTCACCTGAGCTAACAGATTCAAAGTTTAAGGAAGTGCCTGACTTCCTTGTTTGTAAGTTTCATGAAGATCCGTTCAAAACTAAAGGGGCAGCAGTGATGACAATGTCAAAAATAGGCATTTTCAGCAATCAAAGGCACGTCACTCTATGATAAATGTGCCGACTTGGCCGGTATTCGAACTCACCTGAGGTTTTATTCCCAGCCACCTTACATGTAAGTTTCAAAAAGATCAGATCAGACTTGGCCAGTATTCAAACTCATCCAAGATTTTATTCCCAGCCACCTCACATATAAGTTTCAGAAAGATCCGATCAAAACTGAAGGGGCTACGGTGATGACAAGGACAAAATTTGGCATTTTTAGCAATCAAAGGGATGTTACTCTATAATAAATGAGCCGACTTGGCCAGTTTTCGAACTCATCCGAGGTTTCATCCCCAGCCACCTTACATATAAGTTTCAGAAAAATCTGATCAAAACTGAAGGGGCTACGGTAATGACAAGGTCAAAAAGAGCACCGCATGCGGGTGCCAACGCTTGTCTGCAGTTTCTTTTAGAAAACCAAAGTTCTAAGTCAAACAAGAGCAATCAAATTGCAAGATGGAGTTATAAAATTTGTAGGGAATGTAGCTCTTGTGATGGTGAGTATGTGTATGAAGTTTCATGAAGGTAGGCCAAATACTTTTGGAAATATGGTCAAGGTTAAGGTTTTCGGTTAAGGACGACGCCAGACGACAACAAAGACGCCGGAGTGATGACAATAGCTCGAAAGTTTTTTTTCAAAAAACAGACGAGCTAAAAATCAACATTTTCAGCCATCAAAGGGACATAACTCACAATAAATGGGCTGACTTGGCCTGTTTTCGAACTCATCCAAGATTTTATCCCCAGCCACCTTACATATAAGTTTCAGAAAGATCCGATCAAAACTGAAGGGGCTATGGTGATGACAAGGTCAAAAATCGGCATTTTCAGCAATCAAAGGGACGTAAATCAATGATAAATGGGCCAACTTGGCCGGTATTCAAACTCATCCTAGGTTTTATCTCCAGTCACCTTACATATAGGTTTCAGAAAGATTCGATCAAAACTGAAGGGGCTACGGTGATGACAAGGTAAAAAATTGATAGCCATCAAAGGGACATAACTATATAGTTAATGGGGCAACTTGGCCGGTTTTCGAACTCATCCGAGGTTTTAACCCCAGCCACCTTACATATAAGTTTCAGAAATATCCAATCAAAACTGAAGGGGCTACAGTGTTGACAAGGTCAAAAATCAACATTTTCAGCAATCAAAGGGACCTAACTCTATGATAAATAGGCCACCTTTGCCCGTATGTGAACTCATCTGAGGCTTTATCCCAAGCCACCTTGCATATAAGTTTCAGAAAGATCCGATCAAAACTGAAAGGGCTACGGTGATGACAAGGTCAAAAATCGGCTTTTCAGCAATCAAAGGGACGTTACTCTGTGATAAATGGACCAACTTGGCTGGTTTTCGAACTCATCCAAGATTTTATCCCCAGCCACTTTACATATAAGTTTCAGAAAGATTCGATCAAAACTGGAAGGGCTACAGTGATGACAAGGTCAAAAATCAGCATTTTCAGCAATCAAAGGGACGTTACTCTACGATAAAAGATCCGATCAAAACTGAAGGGGCTACGGTAAAAAATTGTCATTTGCAGCAATCAAAGGGACGTTACTCTGTGATAAATGGACCAACTAGGCCGGTTTTCGAACTCATCCAAGTTTTTATCCCCAGCCACCTTACAAATAAGTTTCGGAAAGATCCGAACAAAACTGAAGGGGCTACGGTGATGACAAGGTCAAATATCTGCATTTTCAGCAATCAGAGGGACGTAACTCTATAATCAATAGGCCGAATTGGCCGGTTTTCGAACTCATCCGAGCTTTTATCCCCAGTAACCTTACATATAAGTTTCAGAAAGATCTGATCAAAACTGAAGGGGCTATTGTGATGACAAGGTCAAAAATTGGCATTTTCAGCAATCAAAGGGACGTAACTCTATCATTAATGGGCCGACTTGGCCGGTTTTCGAACTCATCCGAGCTTTTATCCTCAGCCACCTTACATATAAGTTTCAGAAAGATCCGATCAAAACTGAAGGTGCTACGGTGATGACAAGCATTTTCCATTGTAAGTCTATGGGAAATTGGAATTGCCATAGCAACCAAAGTTTTCAATCAATTTTGATAAAAAGCTAAATTCTTCGTTGCCCCACCCAAGGCATGCTACAGATAAGAAATGATTGAGATCAGCCTGCAGGCTGCAGAGATATAACTGGTCAAAGGTGGTGACGGACAGACGACGGACGGCGGATGACCAGTTATACTAAAAGCTCCCCTGGAGCCTTCGGCCCAGGTGAGCTAAAAATACGTGTCAGCTTATTTTTCATTAGGAATGCATATATGAAATTTCAAAACCATAGCATACACAGTTCTAAAGTTATGCTATGCATCACTTTTAGGATTCATTACAATGGGCACAAATTACCAAAATGACAAAGGGCCATAACTCGCAAAGTATTTTTCGGAATTTTGTCAAAAGTTAATCAGTTCATATACTCATCACCACCAATATACTCAACAACTTTCAAGGCTCTAGCTCCAATAGTGTTTGAGATATTTTGCTGACAAGATTTTGTTAAAAAAATTTCAAAGGGCAATAACTCTTGAAAGGGGCATAATCCGGACGAGAAAAAAAATACGCGTCAGCTAATTTTTCAAGAGGAACCCATATATGAAATTTCAAAACCCTAGCATACACGGTTCTAAAGTTATGCTATGCATCACTTTTAGCATACATTACAATGGGCACATATTACCAAAATGACAAAGGGCCATAACTCACAAAGTATTTTTTGGAATTTTGTCAAAAGTTAATCAGTTCATCTACTCATCACCACCAATATATTCACCAACTTTCAAGCCTCTAGCTCCAAAATTTTTGAGATATCTTGCTGACAAGATTTTATTAAAAAAAATTCAAAGGGCAATAACTCTTGAAAGGGGCATAATCCTGACGAGAAACAAGAGGGCCATGATGGCCCTGGATCGCTCACCTGATCCATAGTGTAACAAGTGGGCCCCAGAGAGGGCCATTATTGGCCCCAGGGCTTTAATGTACATAATGTTGAGGGAGGTCTTAAAGGTGAAGCTTCATACCAAACATCAACAAAGGCTAAAATTTGAACAATCTTGTCAAAGGTCCACTAGATGAAGCTACACATCAAATATCAAAGACCTGGGCCTAGCGGTTTCAGAGAAGAAGATTTTTAAAGATTTTCCCTATATAAGCCTATGTAAAATCAAAGGGCCCCGGGACAGGGGCATTTTTTGCCCCAGCACTATAGTTTGAACAATCTTGGTAGGGGTCCACTAGATGAAGCTTCATACCAAATATCAAAGTTCTGGGCCTTGTGGTTTCAGAGAAGAAGATTTTTAAAGATTTTCCCTATATAAGCCTATGTAAAACCAAAGGGCCCCGTGGCAGGGGGGGATTTTTTGTCCCAGCACTATAATTTGAACAATCTTGGTAGGGGTCCACTAGACGAAGCTTCATACCAAATATCAAAGTCCTGGGCCTTGTGGTTTCAGAGAAGAAGATTTTTAAAGATTTTCCCTATATAAGCCTATGTAAAATCAAAGGGCCCCGGGACAGGGGCATTTTTTGCCCCAGCACTATAGTTTGAACAATCTTGGTAGGGGTCCACTAGATGAAGCTTCATACCAAATATCAAAGTTCTGGGCCTTGTGGTTTCAGAGAAGAAGATTTTTAAAGATTTTCCCTATATAAGCCTATGTAAAACCAAAGGGCCCCGTGGCAGGGGGGGATTTTTTGTCCCAGCACTATAATTTGAACAATCTTGGTAGGGGTCCACTAGACGAAGCTTCATACCAAATATCAAAGTCCTGGGCCTTGTGGTTTCAGAGAAGAAGATTTTTAAAGATTTTCCCTATATAAGCCTATGTAAAACCAAAGGGCCCCGGGGCAGGGGCATTTTTGGCCCCAGCACTAAAATTGGAACAATCTTGGTAGGGGTCCACTAGATGAAGCTTCATACCAAATATCAAAGTCCTGGGCCTTGTGGTTTTAGAGAAGAAAATTTTTAAAGATTTTCCCTATATAAGCCTATGTAAAACCAAAGGGCCCCGTGGCGGGGGCATTTTTGGCCCCAGCACTATAATTTGAACAATCTTGGTAGGGGTCCACTAGATGAAGCTTCATACCAAATATATAAGACCTGGGCCTTGTGGTTTCAGAGAAGAAGATTTTTAAAAATTTTCCCTATATAAGCCAATGTAAAAGCAAAGGGCCCCGTGGCGGGGGCATTTTTGTCCCAGCACTAAAATTTGAACAATCTTGGTAGGGGTCCACTAGATGAAGCTTCATACCAAATATCAAAGTCCTGGGCCTTGTGGTTTCAGAAAAGAAAATTTTTAAAGATTTTCCCTATATAAGCCCATGTAAAACCAAAGGGCCCCGTGGCGGGGGCATTTTTTGTCCCAGCACTAAAATTTGAACAATCTTGGTAGGGGTCCACTAGATGAAGCTTCATACCAAATATCAAAGACCTGGGCCTTGTGGTTTCAGAGAAGAAGATTTTTTAAGATTTTCCCTATATAAGCCTATGTAAAACCAAAGGGCCCCGGGGCGGGGGCATTTTTGGCCCCAGCACTGTAATTTGAACAATCTTGGTAGGGGTCAACTAGATGAAGCTTCATACCAAATATCAAAGACCTGGGCCTTGTGGTTTCAGAGAAGAAGATTTTTAAAGATTTTCCCTATATAAGCCAATGTAAAACCAAAGGGCCCTGTGGCGGGGGCATTTTTTGTCCCAGCACTATAATTTGAAAATCTTGGTAGGGGTCCACTAGATGAAGCTTCATACCAAATATCAAAGTCCTGGGCCTTGTGGTTTCAGAGTAGAAGATTTTTGAAGATTTTCCCTATATAAGCCTATGTAAAACCAAAGGGCCCTGGGGCGGGGGCATTTTTGGCCCCAGCACTATAATTTGAACAATCTTGGTAGGGGTCCACTAGATGAAGCTTCATACCAAATATCCAAGACCTGGGCCTTGTGGTTTCAGAGAAGAAGATTTTTAAAGATTTTCCCTATATAAGCCAATGTAAAACCAAAGGGCCCCGTGGCGGGGGCATTTTTCGTCCCAGCACTCAAATTTGAACAATCTTGGTAGGGGTCCACTAGATGAAGCTTCATACCAAATATCAAAGTCCTGGGCCTTGTGGTTTCAGAGAAGAAGATTTTTAAAAATTTTCCCTATATAAGCCTTAGTAAAACCAAAGGGCCCCCGTGCGGGGGCATTTTTGGCCCCAGCACTATAATTTGAACAATCTTGGTAGGGGTCCACTAGATGAAGCTTCATACCAAATAACAAAGACCTGGGCCTTGTGGTTTCAGAGAAGAAGATTTTTTAAGTTTTTGGTGAAAAAAATCTGTTTTTGGCTCCTGTGACCTACCGTAATGATCCGGCTATAAGACGATTTGTCTATAAGACGGGGGGTATTTTTTGGCTTTCCTTAAGATGATTTTTGCTTAGTCTCGGCTATAAGACGGGTATAAATTCTAACAATCTGACGGTGGTTGCGCCGATGTAGAAAGTGCCGAATATTTCAGAGAGAGACACTTGTGGATCAATTTCGCTCGGTGTTTTGCGGTCGCGAAATCTAATGACAATGACGACTTTACTAAAATGAAATTTATATTAGACCGAATTCAATGATAAACAGATAGTTTTAGGTACCTAGCAAGTCCCTGAATAAATTTTCTTACCTAGAAACTGTAATCACTTATTTTTTGGGTCTGAAATTTGAGTTTATTAACGTCACAACTTTCACCTCATTAATATTCATGAACTCATTATCATAAACCAATGAAGGAAGGAAAGAAAAATGATTGACAGGTAAACTAAGGGAAGCAACTACGCGTAACTGGTATTACAGTTTAATACAAATGCGTCGGCATACATTTGATATCTCCCGATTCCATCGGGATAACACGATTTCGAATCCTATCTCCCGGTCTTCCACCCGATGGCCCCAATCCCCTGACAAGACAATTTTCCTTTAGAAATATTTCGCCGCCCGACCATTCTAGTATTTACAGCAGTAAAATACCTAGGTATTCGGTTGACCGTCAGAAGATTTACATCTGTGTTGAACTGCTGACGCGTGCAAACATTATCGGACAGTTAATAAGGTGATTAACTCTGCAGGTGTTATATTGGATAATTGGTGTGTTTACATAAGAGATTAAATAGATTAAAAAAACAGGCCATTGCTAATCAAGAGTGATATAGGAAGAGACAGACTAGCCTGTGCATCCATAATGTTTGACCGGAGATTTATTTTGCTGCACTGGACATTTATGGAAAACTATAATAACAATAATAAAAAAACGTAAGGCATCATCAACTTATTTTCTTATGCAAATGGGGTGAAACTTTTGCCTCATTAATATTTATGAACTCATTATCATAAACCAATGAAAATTCGCGCATGCTTATTATGTTGCGGGGCACCTTTGGGGGAATGTATCCATTGAAAACACATGGGATTTAATCCAATTATGATAAAAACCTTTAGGCTTGAAATATAACTGTTCTTCACGATCGTTTGGTTTCTTTTACCGATGTTTATTATTATTTATTTGGAATCACGCTCCTGTCCATCACTTCAAAGACCCATAGTTACCCAACAGGTATACACATGTACTTACCGCACGTGATTTTCCCTCCGTTCTTTGCCGAAAATTTCAAGGATGCCCGAGATCTCGGTTATAAGACGGGTGTAAAAATTAGGGGGTATACTGGCGGTAAAAAACCCCGTCTTATAGCCGGATCATTACGGTAGATGTGCAACGGACCGGAACCATTTGACCCATATTCAAACTTGACCGAGATATTGTCATGATGATCATTCTGAGCAAGTTTGATTAAGATTGGACCAAAATTGTGGCCCCTAGGGTGTTCACAAGGTTTTTATATGATTTGACCCGCTGACCTACTTTTTAACCCGATATGACCCATATTCGAACTGGACTGAAATATTGTCACAATGGTCATTCTGAGCAAGTTTCATGATAATTGGACCAAAACAGTGGCCTTCAGAGTGTTCACAAGGTTTTTCTATGATTTGACCTACTGACCTACTTTTTGACCGGACATGACCCATATTCGAACTTGACCAAGATATTGTCATGATGATCATTCTGAGCAAGTTTGATTATGATTGGACCAAAATTGTGGCCTCTAGGGTGTTCACAAGGTTTTTCTATGATTTGACCCGCTGACCTACTTTTTAAGCCGACATGATCCATATTCAAACTTCACTAAAATATTGTCACAATGATCATTCTGAGCAAGTTTGATGATGATTGGACCAAAATTGTGGCCTCTCGAGTGTTCACAAGGTTTTTCTATGATTTGACCTACTGACCTACTTTTTTACCCGACATGACCCAAATTCGAACTTGACCGAGATATTGTCATGATTATCATTCTGAGCAAGTTTGATGATAATTGGACCAAAACTGTGGCCTCTAGTGTGTTCACAAGAAAAAGTTTACGCACGACGGACGACGGACGACGGACGACGCACGACGACGCCGGACATCTTACTGTCACAAAAGCTCACCATGACCTTCGGTCAGGTGAGCTAAAAAAATACCCGTCAGCTATTTTCCATCAGAAATGCATATATGAAATTTCAAAATTATAGCATACACCGTTCTAAAGTTATGCTATGCATCACTTTTAGCATACATTACAATGGGCACAAATTACCAAAATGACAAAGGGCCATAACTCACAAAGTATTTTTCGGAATTTTGTCATAAGTTAATCAGTTCATCTACTCATCACCAACAATCTATTCACCAACTTTCAAGGCTCTAGCTCCAATAGTTTTTGAGATATCTTGCTGACAAGATTTTATTAAAAAAATTTCAAAGGGCAATAACTCGAGAAAGGGGCATATTCCGGACGAGAAAAAAAATACGCGTCAGCTAATTTTCCATGAGGAATCCATATATGAAATTTCAAAACCCTAGCATACATGGTTCTAAAGTTATGCTATGCATCACTTTTAGCATACATTACAATGGGCACAAATTACCAAAAAGACAAAGGGCCATAACTCACAAAGTATTTTTCGGAATTTTGTCAAAAGTTAATCAGTTCATCTACTTATCACCATCAATATAATCACCAACTTTCAAGGCTCTAGCTCCTATAGTTTTTTAGATATCTTGCTGACAAGATTTTATTAAAAAAAAAAAAATTCAAAGGGCAATAACTCTTGAAGGGGGCATAATCCGGACGAGAAAAAAAATACGCATCAGCTAATTTTCCATGAGGAATATATATATGAAATTTCAAAACCCTACACGGTTCTTTAGTTATGCTATGCATCAAAAGCGTAATGGACAGACGAACGGATGAACGAACCAGATATGCCCCTCAAACTTTTTCAAAGTTGGGGGCATAATAAGAAAGTTATTGACAGAACACAAAAAAGGCCCTTTTTTTACCTTTAACCTCTATGTATGACCTTGACCTTTCAGGTATTAAACTGGGTCATGCGTGCAACACATCATCTCATGGTGGTTAACATTTCTGCCTAGCAATTTCAAAATCCATCTAAAAATAAGAAAGTTATTGACCAAACACGAAAAAAGGCCCCTTTTTTACCTTTGACCTCTATGTATGACCTTGACATTTTAGGTACCAAACTGAATCATGCATGCAACACATCTTCCCATGATAGTTAACATGTTTGCCAAGTAACTTCAAATTCTATTTAAAAATAGGCAAGTTATTGACAAAACCCGAAAAAAGGCCCCTTTTTTTACCTTTGACCTCTAAGTATGCCCTTGACCTTTGAGGTACCAACCTGGGTCATGCGCGCAACACATCGCCTTATATTGGTTCACATTTCTGCCATGTGATTTCAAAATCCATCTCAAAATAAGAAAGTTATTGACCAAATACGAAAAAAAGGCCCACTTTTTTAACTTGGACCTCTAAGTATGACCTTGACCTTTGAGGTACCGACCTGCCTCATGTGCACCACACATCGTCTCATGATTGTTAATAATTATGCCAAGTAATTTTAAAATCCATCTCAAAATTAGAAAGTTATTGACCAAATACGAAAAAAAGGCCCCTTTTTTGACCTTTGACCTCTAAGTATGACCTTGACCTTTGAGGAACCGACCTGCCTCATGTGCACCACACATTGTCTTATGGTTGTTAATAATTATGCCAAGTAATTTTAAAATCCATCTCAAAATAAGAAAGTTATTGACCAAATACGAAAAAAAGGCCCCTTTTTGACCTTTGACCTCTAAGTATGACCTTGACCTTTGAGGTACCGACCTGCCTCATGCGCACCACACATCGTCTTATGGTTGTTAATATTTCTGCCGAGTAATTTTAAAATTCATCAAAAAATAAGAAAGTTATTGACCGGACACGATTTGCCCATACATATATACATACCAACAAACTTCCAAGGAAGATAATTCAAAAAGTATAAATGCGAGAGTTATGGTTCTTGCGCACTGCACGTCGTCTAATGCTGATTAATATTTATACGAAGTTTCGTGACAATAGCTCTAACGGTTTTCAAGTTACAGAGCGGACACGAAAGTGTGACAGACGGACAGACGGACAGACAGACAGACAGACGCCCGGGGGAAAAACAATATGTCTCTCCGAAAAAAAAATTTTCGGGGGAGACATAATTATATAAGCCTTTGGCACATTTAATTTTATATAAAACGACCATCTGTTGATAGCGTATCAGTTTTTTTATTGCATATGCTTAACAAAAAATTTACATTATTTAATAAATTTCACTATGGTTATAACAGATGGTGCCATAATGTTTTGACTGATGATCATAAAAACGTGAGCATTGACCTTATGGTCCACTAGTTATATGATAATATAGTAAATACATGGTTAGTGTCTTTAATAATAAAATATAATCAGTGAGCCTTAGACAATTTTATAGGGGCAAGCTTCAGCGAGCCCCTATAAAATTGTCGCGGCGAACCGATTATATTTTATTATTAAAGACACTAATCATGTATTTAGTTTATACCGCAATTCAAAACAATCAAGGGTTTTGCAATAATTTAGCAAAAAAGACAGCAGACAGTGTGGCATGTAAAATGACATTCAGTGCCATGGCGCGCACACGTAATATAACGCGACGTCAAATAGCGCAAAGTTTCTGACGTCACCGCGCCACATAGACGCGGGAAACAACATGGACGCTCGAATTAAAGTTTCTCAGCGCTTTACATTCCATATCGTCGTTCGGGAGTCAAAACCTCTTAACTCAGATTTTTCAACTTTTCAGGAGAGACGATTTTCTTCTTTTTTTGAAAAAAGCATGTTTTTTCTTATTGTCTTGACTCCATTCAAAAATTTCTTTAAGCAAAGATGAATGACCAATACCCCTTAAATATTCAATATATAAGCTGCTGATTTTGTTATTTCAGAGACCAAGATTTCTGGATTTTTATGGAGGTACGAGTTTTTGACAATTTTTTTACCATGTTATACATGAGTTACATCCTTTTGTCACTTTCTGTTGACTGTATTATTTAGATCTGCAGTAACTTAATTGAATTGGTCTTTGTTTCATTTAATTACTTACGGAATTGCCGACTGGCCATCAAAATCTCAACCTCTGTTTGGACATGCTGTTCTGCTGACCACACCATACTTGAGATACGATGTTTTGAGATTCAGGTTTTACATCAATCAAGATTATGCTGAGATACGATTTACTGTTGTAAAATGGAAACTGATTGGCTTAGAGCTACGTCGTTTTGAGCAAAAGATGTGTCTGTGGTTCATGAATCTAATGCTATCAAAATGTCATTTTACCAAAAAATCAGAGTTACGAGGTTTTGACTCCCGAGCGACGATATGAAAATCTGCAAATAAATAGTTTATTTTAGCTTTAGAATTTATTTTCGAGGTTGAGATGCAACCGCAGTAGCAGTGCGCAATCATTCCAACGGACCATTCAAACAAGGCAAGGCCAAGAAGGTAAGAATTTAGCTGAATTTCTCTGAAATCTGGTTACAACTAGAGCCAGTGTTTATGAAACACAATGCCCCCAACTGCTTGACCCTAACACTGCTTGTCCCTAACAGTAATTGAGATATCTTGTTTTTATGTGGCTGTAATGCTGAAATTACACAAGAAAAGCTGTAGTTAATCATCTACTCATCATCCCTGACCAGTCTGTGAAGTTTCGGGGAAAAACCTAAAATAGTTTTTTAGATATCTTGCTTACAAACTTAAAACGCGAAAAATTTCAAAGGGCCATAACTCAAGAAAAAAATTTCGGATTTTTTTCAAAAGTTAATCAGTTCATCTACTCATCATCCCCAACCAGCCTGTAAAGTTTCAGGGCAATAGCTCAAACAATTTTTGAGATATCTTGCTTACAAGCTGAAAACACGAAAAAAATCAAAGGGCCATAACTCAAGAAAAAAAAATTGGATTTTTTTCAAAAGTTAATCAGTTCATCTACTCATCATACCCAACCAGTCTGTGAAGTTTTGGGGAAAAACCTCATATAGTTTTTGAGATATCTTGCTTACAAACTTAAAACGCGAAAAATTTCAAAGGGCCATAACTCAAGAAAAAAATATAGGATTTTTTTTCAACAGTTAATCAGTTCATCTACACATCATCCCAAACCAGCTTGTAAAGTTGCAGGGCAATCGCTCAAACAATTATTGAGATATCTTGCTTACAAGCTGAAAACACGAAAAAAATCTAAGGGCCATAACTCAAGAAAAAAAAATCGGATTTTTTTCAAAAGTTGATCAGTTCATCTACTCATCATCCCCGACAAGTCTGTGAAGTTTCGGGGAAAAACCTCAAATAGTTTTTTTAGATATCTTGCTTACAAACTTAAAACGCGAAAAATTTCAAAGGGCCATAACTCAAGAAAAAAATTTCGGATTTTTTTCAAAAGTTAATCAGTTCATCTACTCATCATCCCCAACCAGCATGTAAAGTTTCAGGGCAATAGCTCAAACAGTTTTTGAGATATCTTGCTTACAAGATTTCATAGTATTTTTTGCAAAGGGGCATAACTCAAAAAAGGGGCATAATCCTGACGAGAAAAAAAACACGGGTCAATTATTTTTTCATGAGGAATCCATATATGAAATTTCAAAAACCTAGCACCCATGGTTCTAAAGTTATGCTATGCAGTAAAAAGTGGGACGGACGTAAGGACGGAAGGACAGAAGGACGGACGGACGAACAGGGCAAAACCAATATGCCCCCACAACTTCTTCGAAGTTGGGGGCATAAAAAGGGTCCATAGGACACGGATGCCCCCGCCAAATGCCATTCATAAATCAGGCTCTACCTGTTACAAAAACTTTAACCTGAGGTTACAGGATCACGTACGTACGTACGTACATATGTACACACACACACGTACAGATGGACGTACACATGTACGCACATATGGAAAACCGAAAAACTATATGCCCCCGGCATCATATGATGCGGGGGCATAAAAATATTGCAAAGATTACAACTTGCAGTTTCGTTGTTTTCTCGTGTATAAAAGGTTGCATGTTATTGTTTGTGCTTGCAAAATAGGGTCCTGAAAAGTAGGTCCGGTCTATAAACTGTCACTAGACGTATTACAGGTCACTAGAATGTATTATAGGTCACTACCGATTATAGCGAGCAGTTATTCGACCCCCTTTATTAGGTTAGGGCTGTTCCAGTAAAATCTATATGGTGGGGGAGGAAGGCACTTAAGATTTTCACATAGCCTACGCTTTAAAACAATTTTTTTTTCAATACAGCCTACGGATATTTGTATTTTTTTCTAGATATAACCAACGGACATTTGTATTTTTTTCTAGATATAACCAACGGGGTAAAACTATTTCAGGTAGAGACAACCCACAGGTAATTAAATATATATTTAGATATATTCATCAGAAAAGATCTTGCGACTAAAAATCTTTCCCTCTTTATAAACTGAAATCCTGGATCATGTGTAAAAACCATTGTCACAGTTGGTGTCTTTATATTAATTATTGAATGCCCCAAAAATGAATAAATTTTATCATGAAAGTTGTCTTTTGTTTACTTAAAAAAAAGAGAAAAGACAAGAAAGCAGTCTGGAGGACAGCCAAATCCCCCGCCGCATTTAGTATCAAGGCTCAACCTTGTGACCTTCGCCTGTGACCTTGACCTTGAGTTGGCATGGTTAGCTCACTGAGGGGGATAATTGACCCAAAGTTTAATGAAAATCCTTTTAGGGGTAAAGGAGATATGGAAGGGACAAAAAATTCAAAGTTTTAAACTCGTGACCTTCAAATGTGACCTTGACCTAGAGTCGGCATGGTTCATTTATAGGTTCTGCATATCAGCTCACTGAGGGGGATAATTGACCAAAGTTTAATGAAAATCTATTAAAGGGTTCAGGAGATATGGAACGGACAAGAAAAAGTTACGGACAGACGGACAGACTGACAGACAGATGGATGGAAGGACATGGGTTCTGCACATCAGCTCACTGTGAAGACTATTTGACCAAAGTTTAATGAAAATCCTTCCAAGGGTAAAGGAGACATGGAAGAGACAAAAAATTCCAAGTTTCAAACTCGTGACCTTCAACCATGACCCTTGACCTTGAGTTGGCATGCTTCATTTATAGGTTCTGCACACCAGCTCACTGAGAGGTATAATTTCCCAAAGTTTAATGACAATCTATTAAAGGGTTCAGGGATACTGAGCGGACAAGAAAAAGTTACGGACAGACGGAGGGACAGACAAACTGACAGACGGACATGGGTTCTGCACATCAGCTCACTGTGAAGAATATTTGACCAAAGTTTAATGAAAATCCTTCCAAGGGTAAAGGAGATATGGAACGGACAAAAAATTCCAAGTTTCAAACTCGTGACCTTCAACCATGACCTTGACCTTGAGTGGGCATGGTTCATTTATGGGTTCTGCACACCAGTTAATTGAGACGAATAATTGACCAAAGTTTAATGAAAATCTATCAAAGGGTTCAGGAGATATGGAGCGGACAAGAAAGTGTTACGGACAGACAGACGGACTGACGGACAGACGAAGGCCATTCCTATAATCCCAGCTCTGCTCCGCTTCGCGGCGGGGGATTAAAAATTCAGACAAGGCTAAAAAAATGTGTTTCAGGTAACCTGACTATTCCTAATTTTTTGCCCTCAATCCTATTTTAAATGGTTGACGATGATTCTTTTGGACTTTTCCATTAAAAATATTGTTTTCTTATCCTCCCCATTGGATAAATTTCAGGAAAAGCCAAAAAAAATATCTTACCTTCCGACGGTATTCCAGGTTAACTGACTTAAGTTGTGGGTACTCGTTAGAACTGCCTCAATCTATACCCACAACCTATGTTCCGAGTATAAATAAGACAAATATCAAAGTTTTCAATGGAAAAGTAGCCATTTTGGAGAAATCAAAGAATGCACTATGACACACGGGTGTGATTTTTTTTATAAAATAATATAATAAAATAAAATAACTTTTATCGTCTATCTATCATTTTTGCACCCCCTTCCCCAACTTTACTTTTTTTTCAAATCAGTGTATCAACCACCCCATAGCCAGCTCACCCCAAAGAGCTGGCTATGGGGTGGTTGATACTCAAAATGTGTTTGAGTTCTTGCGATCGCAAGGTTACTTTGTCAGGGGAGATATCTAAAATATCTTGGCACCCAGAGTTGTGGTTCTTGTCCAAGACACATCGTCTTAACCTCTTGTATTTCTGTACCAAGTCCCATCAATATATCTCAAAGGGTAATGGAGTTATGGCAACCACAAGGTTACATTGTCAGGGTAGATAACACATTGCCAGGGGAGATAGCTAAAATACCATGGCACCCAGCGTTTTGTTTCTTGCTCACGACACTCTTTCTTGACCCCAAGTACACTTGTACCAACTACCATCAAAATATGTCAAAGGGTATAGGAGTTATTGATCGCAATGTTATTTTGTAAGGGGAGATAACTATAATACCATGACATCCAGAGTTATGGTTATTGCTCATGACAACCCTTCTTGACCTTATGTACAACGGTATCAAGTCAATCAATATATCTTCAAATATATAGGAGATATTGTGATCACAAGTTTATATTGTTAGGGGAAATAACTAAAATACCAGGACACTCAGAGTTTTGGTTCTTGCTCACGGCATGCTTTTTGAACCTCATGTTCTATTGTAACAAGTACCAACAATCTATCTCATAGGGTATTGTAGTTTTGGCTATCACAATTTGGTGTCTGCGGACGGACGGATGGACGTCAGGCTGATCGCTATAACCCCAAACCTATTTGGTCAGGGGGATAAAAAATAAAACGCACCGTCAGCGGTCAGACCCTAATCAGACGTCACATGATCATTGTACAGCATCTGGTCTGGGTCTGTGCCGTCGCATATGCCGTCTACAAACCTGTAGACCCTATTCAGATGCCGTATAATAATTGTATGACGTCTGATTCACTGTTTGCACCTTTGTGTTCTGTCTATTGTCATACAGACGGACGGGTGGATGACGCCACGCTGATCGCTATATCTTCCGACCCTGTTCAGACTAGGGATAAAAAACACCACCGTCGGCGATAAGACCCTGATCAGACGCCGCATTGTCGTTGCGCAGCGTCTTGTCTAGGTCTGCGCCATCTCAGATGTCGTTTCAAACCTGTAGACCCTCATCAGACGCCGTTTAATAATTGTACGACGTCTGATCCGGATCTGCATTGTTTGCATCTGTCTGTTGCGTCTACGGACAGATATTTGAACGGACGCCACTCATAATGTTGTGTCTACGGATGGGCGGATGTACGGACGCCAGGCTCCGAACCTGTTCTGACTAGGGATAAAAAACACCACCGTGGGCTATAAGACCCTGATCAGACGCCGCATTATCCTTGCGCAGCGTCTTGTCCGGGTCTCTGCCATCTCAGATGCCATCTGCAAACCTGCAGACCCTCAACAGAAGCCGTTTAATAATAGTATGGCGTCTGATCTGGATCCACATTGTTTGCATCTGTCTGTTGTGTCTACGGACGGACGGACATTTGGACGGGCGCAAGACTCATCGCTATATCCTTCAAACCTATTCGGTCGCGGAAAATAAAATAAAATGAACCGTAGGCGGTTGGAGCTGGATCAGACGTCGCACAGTGATTGTGGAGTGTCTGATCCGGGTGTCGTAGCATTATAAGGTCCTAAAACCTGTAGACCCTGATAAGGTGCCGCTAAATAATTGCGTCTGTCTGTCTGTTCAAGTGTCAGCGTTGAGGCCCTGATCAGACGTTGCATATTTTTTTTAAGAAATTAATATTTATTAAAGGGACTGAAACAATTGACCAATGAAAGGCTGTCTACCCATCTGTGGGTTTTATTGCCCGTCCGATGACCACCTGGGTACACTTTTGGGTACTGTTACGTAATTTATTACAGCTCAAAGCTCGGCACGCTCTGGGTGGCATCCGCTGTATAAACATTCCTTGGGTATCATAATCCCCAATTAACTAATTATCTCGGGCCATAAATCCCTTGAAGCTTACTGATTAAACAGCGTGCTAATATTGTGTTTACATAAATCATGCAAATCATGCGCTACCAACACAAGTATTTTTTTTTTTGGAACGGGGATTATTGCGTCATTCAGTAACTAAGCCCAGTAATTTTTCATTATGTCAGGCAAGGTCATCGACCGGGGGCGAAGCGTCCCGTTACCGGATATTGATTTGTGTCCTTCTCAAACGACCTTTGACCTGTTAACAGCAGTAAAATTGCCGAGCCTTTCTTTTTTTCACAATTTCAGCGTTGCTTTTTGTTTAAAATCTCTGCGGAACTTCAAACTGAACGATTCAGATGTCTGGGCCCTGTTGTTATTTGACAACCTACAACAATTATTTATTTTCTTTCAACATAGCCTACGGGATTTTTTAAAAAATCGGTAGTACAACCTACCGTAAATTTTAAAAATTCTGTTGTACAGCCTGCGGCCTATTTTGTTTTTCTAAAACCATAGTCTACGGCCACTAAATAAAAAAGTTGCCGTCCGCCCCACCCTAATAGATTATACTGGAATAGCCCTTACTAGAATGCCTGATTGCGGTATAAAACTTCTTTTCAAACTTAAATGTTTTGTGGTATTTTCAAGAACATCCAGAATACCATAAAAATCCCCAAAACTCTGGATACCTTGAGGACTTGCTGTAGTTGTCCTAGAATCCTAACAAATTTATTTCACAATCCAGCAAGGAGTCCAGAAAGTGCTGACGGAATTGCAAACCGTATAGACCCTGATTTAGGAGCAGTCTGATCTGGGTTTGCATTGTTTGCTTAGGATCATTATGGAAATAGCTTTTGCCTACTCACAGAAGTTTGAACTTTGGTCAGACATGCATGTCAAAATGTACAATATCCCAAATCTCATGGCGAGATGTAAACCTTGCATAGTTAGTTTGGAACCTTTAAACCCTTTTCCTACTGTACACAACTACCCCTACCTTTGCAAACACTGTAGATCTAAAACAAATAGCTTCTTCAGAAGCCTTTATTGCTATAAAGACGTTGTAGGATACCTGCCCAATTTCTGATACTGAGTGAGTGAATATTTGAGTTTTACATCTCACCAACAGCTAAGGTCATAAGCAGACAGGACTTCGGTTTAAAGACTCATCCTTAAGTCTGGAGAATCCCGGGATCGATCCTACGATCCCTGGTTTACAAGGCGAGTAGCATAACCACTACTACACGGAGGCTTCTTTGATACTGAGACCCCATTAGAAATGCAGATATTTTTTGTTTTGTGGAAAAGTATAGTTTTGCTTTAAAGGTGCATTATTGAGCTACCGGGTCTCAAAATTTTTTTTCTGGTTTTTATCATCAATGCATACTCCTTTGTCATATGTACACTTTTGGAGCCAAATACAGCTTCAGAACTTTGTGAAAATGGTCGTTTTCATTCGTGTTTACCCTTCGCTCTGAAGATGTGTTTTGAATCTCTGTTCTAAAAATAAATCTGTCACTTTACACATACATGGCGACAGTATCGTCTCTGAGTGTCATTACTTATGGCATGGAAGTCAGCGTCATATTTTTTCAGATTCAGGCATGGCCTAAGCAAACCAGGCCAAAAATGAACGTCGCATAACGTCATATATGGGGATTCTATTTTTGTCACAAACTAAAATTAGATCTAACTAGTGTTCAAAACCTAGTTAGGGAATCCCTCTCAAACTCGTTTACCTATCATCATAATCGTTCGCATTTTTGCATAAAATGCGTTCATTTGTATTGTTTAAAGAAAACAAGAGGGCCATGATGGCCCTGGATCGCTCACCTGATCCATAGAGTAACAAGTGGGCCCCGGGGAGGGCCATTATTGACCCCAGGGCTATAATGTGCATAATGTTGAGGGAGGTCTAAAAAGGTGAAGCTTCATACCAAATATCAACAAAGGCTATAATTTGAATAATCATGACAAAGGTCCACCAGATGGAGCTTCACCCCAAATATCAAAGACCTGGGTCTTGCAGTTTCGGAGAAGAGGATTTTTTTACAGATATTCCCTACATAAGCCTATGTAAATCCAAATGGCCCCAGAGCGGGGGCATTTTTGGCCTCTGGGCTATAATTTAAATAATCTTGATAGAGGTCAACTAGATGAAGCTTCACACCAAATATCAAATACCTGGGCCATGCTGTTTCAGAGAAAAAGATTTTCAAAGATTATCTCTATATAAGTCTATGTAAAACCAAAGGGCCCCGGGGCGGGGGATTTGTAGCCCGGGGGCTATAATGTGAACAATCTTGGTAGAGGTCCACTAGATGAAGCTCCATACCAAATATCAAAAACATGGGCCTTGCAGTTTCGGAGAAGATTTTTAAAGATTTCCCTATATAAGTCTATGTAAAACCAAAGGGTCTCGGGGCGGGGGCATTTTTGACCCCAGGTCTATAATTTGAACAATCTTGATAGAGGTCAACTAGATGAAATTTCACACCAAATATCAAAGACCTAGGCCTTGTGGTTATACAGAAGAAGATTTTTAAAGATTATCCCTGTATAAGTCTAAGTAAAACCAAAGGGCCCCGAGACGGGGGCATTTTTGGCCCCAGGGCTATAATTTGAACAATCTTGGTAGAGGTTTACAAGATGAAGCTTCATACCAAATATCAAAGAACTGAGCCTTGAGGTTTCAGAGAAGAAGATTTTTAAAGATTTTCACTATATAAGCAGTTGTAAAACCATAGGGCCCTGGGGCGGGGGCATTTTTGGCCGAGAACTATAATTTGAACAATCTTGGTAGCGGTCCATCAGATGAAGCTTCATACCAAATAGCAAAGACCTGGGCCTTGCGGTTTCAGGGAAGAAGATTTTTAAAGATTTTCCCTATATAAGCCCATGTAAAACCAAAGGGCCCGGGGGCGGGGTCATTTTTGGCCCCAGCACTACAATTTGAACAATCTTGGTAGGGGTCCACAAGACGAAGCTTCATACCAAATATCAAAGACCTGGGCCTTGCGGTTTCAGAGAAGAAGATATTTAAAGATTTTCCCTATATAAGCCCATGTAAAACCAAAGGGCCTGGGGCGGGGGCATTTTTGGCCCCAGCACTACAATTTGAACAATCTAGGTAGGGGTCTACTAGATGAAGCTTCATACTAAATATCAAAGTCCTGGGCCTTGCGGTTTCAGAGAAGATGATTTTGAAAGATTTTCCCTATATAAGCCCATGTAAAACCAAAGGGCCCCGGGGCTGGGACATTTTTGGCCCCAGCACTATAATTTGAACAATCTTGGTAGTGGTCCACTAGATGAAGCTTCATACCAAATATCAAAGACCTGGGCCTTGCGGTTTCAGAGAAGAAGATTTTTTAAGTTTTCGGTTAAAAAATCTATTTTTGTCTCCTGTGACCTATATGTGCAACGGACCGGAACCATTTGAAAAACTTTGAAAGGGGACCACATAAGGATCATTCCTGTGAAGTTTGGTCAAAATCCGATCAGTGGTTTAGGAGGAGATGTTGTTTGAAGAAATTGTTTACGCACAGATGACAGACAAAAAGTGATCCTAATATTAATCACAAGAGGGCCATGATGGCCCTGGATCGCTCACCTGATCCATAGTGTAACAAGTGGGCCCCAGAGAGGGCCATTATTGGCCCCAGGGCTTTAATATTGAGGGAGGTCTTAAAGGTGAAGCTTCATACCAAACATCAACAACGGCTATAATTTGAACAATCTTGGCAAAGGTCCACTAGATGAAGCTACACATCAAATATCAAAGACCTGGGCCTAGCGGTTTCAGAGAAGAAGATTTTTAAAAATTTTGCCTCTAGAAGCCTATGTAAAACCAAAGGGCCCCGGGACGGGGGCATTTTTGGCCCCAGCACTATAATTTGAACAATCTTGGTAGGGGTCCACTAGATGAAGCTTCATACCAAATATCAAAGTCCTGGGCCTTGTGGTTTCAGAGAAGAAGATTTTTAAAGATTTTCCCTATATAAGCCCATGTAAAAACAAAGGGCCCCGAGGCGGGGCATTTTTGGCCCCAGCACTATAATTTGAACAATCTTGGTAGGGGTCCACTAGATGAAGCTTCATACCAAATATCAAAGACCTGGGCTTTGTGGTTTCAGAGTAGAAGATTTTTAAAGATTTTCCCTATATAAGCCAATGTAAAACCAAAGGGCCCAGTGGCGGGGGCATTTTTTGTCCCAGCACTATAATTTGAACAATCTTGGTAGGGGTCCACTAGATGAAGCTTCATACCAAATATCAAAGACCTGGGCCTTGTGGTTTCAGAAAAGAAGATTTTTAAAGATTTTCCCTATATAAGCCTATGTAAAACGAAAGGGCCCTGGGGCGGGGGCATTTTTGGCCCCAGCACTATAATTTGAACAATCTTGGTAGGGGTCCACTAGATGAAGCTTCATACCAAATATCAAAGACCTGGGCCTTGTGGTTTCAGAGAAGAAGATTTTTAAAGATTTTCCCTATATAAGCCAATGTAAAACCAAAGGGCCCCAGGGCGGGGGCATTTTTGGCCCCAGCACTATAATTTGAACAATCTTGGTAGGGGTCCACTAGATGAAGCTTCATACCAAATATCAAAGACCTGGGCCTTGTGGTTTCAGAGAAGAAGATTTTTTAAGTTTTTGGTGAAAAAAATCTATTTTTGGCTCCTGTGACCTAGATGTGCAACGGACCGGAACCATTTGAACAACTTTGAAAGGGGACCACCTAAGGATCATTCCTGTGAAGTTTGGTCAAAATCCGATCATTGGTTTAGGAGGAGATGTCGTTTAAAGAAATTGTTTACGCACGCACGCACGCACGACGGACAAAAAGTGATCCCAAAAGCTCACCTCGTCACTACGTGACGGTGAGCTAAAAAGAGGGCCATGATGGCCCTGGATCGCTCACCTGATCCATATGATAGAGTAACAAGTGGGCCATAATTGAACCCAGAGCTATAATGTGCATGATGTTGAGGGAGGTCTAAAAAGGTGAAACTTCATACCAAATATCCACAAAGGCTATAATACGAACATATAAGATTTTTGCCTATATAAGTCTATGTGAAAACAAAGGGCCCCGGATCGGGGGCATTTTTGGCCCCAGGGCTATAATTTGAACAATATTGGTAGACGTCCACAAGATGAAGCTTCATACCAAACATCAAACACCTGGGCCTTGCAGTTTCAGAGAAGAAGATTTTTAAAGATTTTCCCTATATAAGCCTATGTAAAACCAAAGGGCCCTGGGGCGGGGGCATTTTTGGCCCCAGCACTTTAATTTGAACAATCTTGGTAGGGGTCCACTAGATGAAGCTTCATACCAAATAGCAAAGACCTGGGCCTTGCAGTTTCAGAGAAGAAGATTTTTAAAGATTTTCCCTATATAAGCCTATGTCAAACCAAAAGGCCCTGGGGCGGGGGTATTTTTGGCCCCAGCACTATAATTTGAACAATCTTGGTAGGGGTCCACTAGATGAACCTTCATACCAAATATCAAAGACCTGGGCCTTGCGGTTTCAGAGAAGAAGATTTTTGAAGATTTTCCCAATATAAGCCCATGTAAACCAAAGGGCCCTGGGGCGGGGGCATTTTTGGCCCCAGCAGTATAATTTGAACAATCTTGGTAAGGGTCCATTAGATGAAGCTTCATACCAAATATCAAAGACCTGGGCCTTGCGGTTTCAGAGAAGAAGATTTTTAAAGATTTTCCCTATATAAGCCCATGTAAAACCAAAGGGCCCTGGGGTGGGGGCATTTTTGGCCCCAGCACTATAATTTGAACAATCTTGGTAGGGGTCCATTAGATGAAGCTTCATACCAAATATAAAAGACCTAGGCCTTGCGGTTTCAGAGAAGAAGATTTTTAAAGATTTTCCCTATATAAGCCCATGAAAAACCAAAGGGCCCCGGGGCGGGGGCATTTTACGTGCCAGCACTTTAATTTGAACAATCTTGGTAGGGTTCCACTAGATGAAGCTTCATTCCAAATATCAAAAACCTGGGCCTTGCAGTTTCAGAGGAGAAGATTTTTTAAGTTTTCGGTGAAAAAAATCTATTTTTGGCTCCTGGGACCTATATGTGCAACGGACCGGAACCATTTGAACAACTTTTAAAGGGGACCACCTAAGGATCATTCCTGTGAAGTTTGGTCAAAATCCGATCAGTGGTTTAGGAGGAGATGTCGTTTGAACAAATTGTTTACGCACGGACGGACGGACGGACGGACGCACGCACGCACGACGGACGACGGACAAAAAGTGATCCCAAAAGCTCACCTCGTCACTACGTGACGGTGAGCTAAAAAACGGCTATATGTATTTTATTTTTTGAAGCATTTTTTTCGGATAGCTCAATAATGCACCTTTAAAAAATCAACATCGTTTTTTCCCCATCGATCTTGAATCTGTTTATTAATGCAAACAAGAGGACCATGATGGCCCTGGATCGCTCACCTAACAAGTGGGCCCCAAAGGGCCCTGGGGCGGGGGCATTTGTGGCCCCAGGGCTATAATTTGAACAATCTTGGTAGAGGTCCACTAGCTGAAGCTTCATACCAAATGTCAAAGACCTAGGCCTTGTGGTTTCAGAGCAGAAGATTTTTCAAGATTTTCCATATATAAGTCTATGAAAAACCAAAGGGCCCAGGAGCGGGGGCATTTTTGGCCCCAGGGCTATAATTTGAACAATCTTGATAGAGGTCTACAAGATGAAGCTTCATACCAAATATCAAAGACCTGGGCCTTGCAGTTTCAGAGAAGAAGATTTTTAAAGATTTTCCCTATATAAGCCTATGTAAAACCAAAGGGCCCCGGGGCGGGGGCATTTTTGGCCCCAGCACTATAATTTGAACAATCTTGGTAGGGGTCCACTAGATGAAGCTTCATACCAATTAGCAAAGACCTGGGCCCTACAGTTTCAGAGAAAAAGATTTTTTAAAGATTTTCCCAATATAAGCCAATGTAAAACCAAAGGGCCCTGAGGCGGGGGCATTTTTTGCCCCAGCACTATAATTTGAACAATCTTGGTAGGGGTCCACTAGATGAAGCTTCATACCAAATATCAAAGACCTGGGCCTTGCGGTTTCAGAGAAGAAGATTTTTAAAGGTTTTCCCTATATAAGCCTATGTAATACCAAAGGGCCCCGGGGCGGGGGCATTTTTGGCCCCAGCACTATAATTTGAACAATCTTGGTAGGGGTCCATTAGATGAAGCTTCATACCAAATATAAAAGACCTAGGCCTTGCGGTTTCAGAGAAGAAGATTTTTAAAGATTTTCCCTATATAAGCCCATGAAAAACCAAAGGGCCCCGGGGCGGGGGCATTTTGCGTGCCAGCACTTTAATTTGAACAATCTTGGTAGGGTTCCACTAGATGAAGCTTCATTCCAAATATCAAAAACCTGGGCCTTGCAGTTTCAGAGGAGAAGATTTTTTAAGTTTTCGGTGAAAAAAATCTATTTTTGGCTCCTGGGACCTATATGTGCAACGGACCGGAACCATTTGAACAACTTTTAAAGGGGACCACCTAAGGATCATTCCTGTGAAGTTTGGTCAAAATCCGATCAGTGGTTTAGGAGGAGATGTCGTTTGAACAAATTGTTTACGCACGGACGGACGGACGGACGCACGCACGCACGACGGACAAAAAGTGATCCCAAAAGCTCACCTCGTCACTACGTGACGGTGAGCTAAAAAACGGCTATATGTATTTTATTTTTTGAAGCATTTTTTTCGGATAGCTCAATAATGCACCTTTAAAAAATCAACATCGTTTTTTCCCCATCGATCTTGAATCTGTTTATTAATGCAAACAAGAGGACCATGATGGCCCTGGATCGCTCACCTAACAAGTGGGCCCCAAAGGGCCCTGGGGCGGGGGCATTTGTGGCCCCAGGGCTATAATTTGAACAATCTTGGTAGAGGTCCACTAGCTGAAGCTTCATACCAAATGTCAAAGACCTAGGCCTTGTGGTTTCAGAGCAGAAGATTTTTCAAGATTTTCCATATATAAGTCTATGAAAAACCAAAGGGCCCTGGGGCGGGGGCATTTGTGGCCCCAGGGCTATAATTTGAACAATCTTGGTAGAGGTCCACTAGCTGAAGCTTCATACCAAATGTCAAAGACCTAGGCCTTGTGGTTTCAGAGCAGAAGATTTTTCAAGATTTTCCATATATAAGTCTATGAAAAACCAAAGGGCCCAGGAGCGGGGGCATTTTTGGCCCCAGGGCTATAATTTGAACAATCTTGATAGAGGTCTACAAGATGAAGCTTCATACCAAATATCAAAGACCTGGGCCTTGCAGTTTCAGAGAAGAAGATTTTTAAAGATTTTCCCTATATAAGCCTATGTAAAACCAAAGGGCCCCGGGGCGGGGGCATTTTTGGCCCCAGCACTATAATTTGAACAATCTTGGTAGGGGTCCACTAGATGAAGCTTCATACCAATTAGCAAAGACCTGGGCCCTACAGTTTCAGAGAAAAAGATTTTTTAAAGATTTTCCCAATATAAGCCAATGTAAAAACCAAAGGGCCCTGAGGCGGGGGCATTTTTTGCCCCAGCACTATAATTTGAACAATCTTGGTAGGGGTCCACTAGATGAAGCTTCATACCAAATATCAAAGACCTGGGCCTTGCGGTTTCAGAGAAGAAGATTTTTAAAGGTTTTCCCTATATAAGCCTATGTAATACCAAAGGGCCCCGGGGCGGGGGCATTTTTGGCCCCAGCACTATAATTTGAACAATCTTGGTAGGGGTCCATTAGATGAAGCTTCATACCAAATATAAAAGACCTAGGCCTTGCGGTTTCAGAGAAGAAGATTTTTAAAGATTTTCCCTATATAAGCCCATGAAAAACCAAAGGGCCCCGGGGCGGGGGCATTTTGCGTGCCAGCACTTTAATTTGAACAATCTTGGTAGGGTTCCACTAGATGAAGCTTCATTCCAAATATCAAAAACCTGGGCCTTGCAGTTTCAGAGGAGAAGATTTTTTAAGTTTTCGGTGAAAAAAATCTATTTTTGGCTCCTGGGACCTATATGTGCAACGGACCGGAACCATTTGAACAACTTTTAAAGGGGACCACCTAAGGATCATTCCTGTGAAGTTTGGTCAAAATCCGATCAGTGGTTTAGGAGGAGATGTCGTTTGAACAAATTGTTTACGCACGGACGGACGGACGGACGGACGCACGCACGCACGACGGACGACGGACAAAAAGTGATCCCAAAAGCTCACCTCGTCACTACGTGACGGTGAGCTAAAAAACGGCTATATGTATTTTATTTTTTGAAGCATTTTTTTCGGATAGCTCAATAATGCACCTTTAAAAAATCAACATCGTTTTTTCCCCATCGATCTTGAATCTGTTTATTAATGCAAACAAGAGGACCATGATGGCCCTGGATCGCTCACCTAACAAGTGGGCCCCAAAGGGCCCTGGGGCGGGGGCATTTGTGGCCCCAGGGCTATAATTTGAACAATCTTGGTAGAGGTCCACTAGCTGAAGCTTCATACCAAATGTCAAAGACCTAGGCCTTGTGGTTTCAGAGCAGAAGATTTTTCAAGATTTTCCATATATAAGTCTATGAAAAACCAAAGGGCCCTGGGGCGGGGGCATTTGTGGCCCCAGGGCTATAATTTGAACAATCTTGGTAGAGGTCCACTAGCTGAAGCTTCATACCAAATGTCAAAGACCTAGGCCTTGTGGTTTCAGAGCAGAAGATTTTTCAAGATTTTCCATATATAAGTCTATGAAAAACCAAAGGGCCCAGGAGCGGGGTCATTTTTGGCCCCAGGGCTATAATTTGAACAATCTTGATAGAGGTCTACAAGATGAAGCTTCATACCAAATATCAAAGACCTGGGCCTTGCAGTTTCAGAGAAGAAGATTTTTAAAGATTTTCCCTATATAAGCCTATGTAAAACCAAAGGGCCCCGGGGCGGGGGCATTTTTGGCCCCAGCACTATAATTTGAACAATCTTGGTAGGGGTCCACTAGATGAAGCTTCATACCAATTAGCAAAGACCTGGGCCCTACAGTTTCAGAGAAAAAGATTTTTTAAAGATTTTCCCAATATAAGCCAATGTAAAACCAAAGGGCCCTGAGGCGGGGGCATTTTTTGCCCCAGCACTATAATTTGAACAATCTTGGTAGGGGTCCACTAGATGAAGCTTCATACCAAATATCAAAGACCTGGGCCTTGCGGTTTCAGAGAAGAAGATTTTTAAAGGTTTTCCCTATATAAGCCTATGTAATACCAAAGGGCCCCGGGGCGGGGGCATTTTTGGCCCCAGCACTATAATTTGAACAATCTTGGTAGGGGTCCATTAGATGAAGCTTCATACCAAATATAAAAGACCTAGGCCTTGCGGTTTCAGAGAAGAAGATTTTTAAAGATTTTCCCTATATAAGCCCATGAAAAACCAAAGGGCCCCGGGGCGGGGGCATTTTGCGTGCCAGCACTTTAATTTGAACAATCTTGGTAGGGTTCCACTAGATGAAGCTTCATTCCAAATATCAAAAACCTGGGCCTTGCAGTTTCAGAGGAGAAGATTTTTTAAGTTTTCGGTGAAAAAAATCTATTTTTGGCTCCTGGGACCTATATGTGCAACGGACCGGAACCATTTGAACAACTTTTAAAGGGGACCACCTAAGGATCATTCCTGTGAAGTTTGGTCAAAATCCGATCAGTGGTTTAGGAGGAGATGTCGTTTGAACAAATTGTTTACGCACGGACGGACGGACGGACGGACGCACGCACGCACGCACGACGGACGACGGACAAAAAGTGATCCCAAAAGCTCACCTCGTCACTACGTGACGGTGAGCTAAAAAACGGCTATATGTATTTTATTTTTGAAGCATTTTTTTCGGATAGCTCAATAATGCACCTTTAAAAAATCAACATCGTTTTTTCCCCATCGATCTTGAATCTGTTTATTAATGCAAACAAGAGGACCATGATGGCCCTGGATCGCTCACCTAACAAGTGGGCCCCAAAGGGCCCTGGGGCGGGGGCATTTGTGGCCCCAGGGCTATAATTTGAACAATCTTGGTAGAGGTCCACTAGCTGAAGCTTCATACCAAATGTCAAAGACCTAGGCCTTGTGGTTTCAGAGCAGAAGATTTTTCAAGATTTTCCATATATAAGTCTATGAAAAACCAAAGGGCCCAGGAGCGGGGGCATTTTTGGCCCCAGGGCTATAATTTGAACAATCTTGATAGAGGTCCACAAGATGAAGCTTCATACCAAATATCAAAGACCTGGGCCTTGCAGTTTCAGAGAAGAAGATTTTTAAAGATTTTCCCTATATAAGCCTATGTAAAACCAAAGGGCCCCGGGGCGGGGGCATTTTTGGCCCCAGCACTATAATTTGAACAATCTTGGTAGGGGTCCACTAGATGAAGCTTCATACCAATTAGCAAAGACCTGGGCCCTACAGTTTCAGAGAAAAAGATTTTTTAAAGATTTTCCCAATATAAGCCAATGTAAAACCAAAGGGCCCTGAGGCGGGGGCATTTTTTGCCCCAGCACTATAATTTGAACAATCTTGGTAGGGGTCCACTAGATGAAGCTTCATACCAAATATCAAAGACCTGGGCCTTGCGGTTTCAGAGAAGAAGATTTTTAAAGGTTTTCCCTATATAAGCCTATGTAATACCAAAGGGCCCCGGGGCGGGGGCATTTTTGGCCCCAGCACTATAATTTGAACGATCTTTGTAGGGGTCCATAAGATGAAGATTCATACCAAATATTAAAGACCTGGGCCTTGCAGTTTCAGAGAAGAAGATTTTTAAAGATTTTCCCTATATAAGCCCATGTAAAACCAAAGGGCCTCGGGGCGGGGGCATTTTTGCCCCCAGCACTATAATTTGAACAATCTTGGTAGGGGTCCATAAGATGAAGATTCATACCAAATATCAAAGACCTGGGCCTTGCAGTTTCAGAGAAGAAGATTTTTAAAGATTTTCCCTATATAAGCCCATGTAAAACCAAAGGGCCCCGGGGCGGGGGCATTTTTGGCCCCAGCACTATAATTTGAACCATCTTGGTAGGGGTCCACTAGATGAACCTTCATACCAAATATCAAAGACCTGGGCCTTGCGGTTTCAGAGAAAAAGATTTTTAAAGATTTTCCCTATATAAGCCTATGTAAAAACCAAAGGGCCCTGGGGCGGGGGCATCTTTGGCCCCAGCACTATAATTTGAACAATCTTGGTAGGGGTCTACCAGATGAAGATACATACCAAATATCAAAGACCTGGGCCTTGCAGTTTCAGAGAAGAAGATTTTTAAAGATTTTCCCTATATAAGTCCATGTAAAACCAAAGGGCCCTGGGGCGGGGGCATTTTTTGCCCCAGCACTATAATTTGAACAATCTTGGTAGGGGTCCACTAGATGAAGCTGCATACCAAATATCAAAGACCTGGGCCTTACAGTTTCAGAGAAGAAGATTTTTTAAGTTTTCGGTGAAAAAAATCTATTTTTGGCTCCTGTGACCTATATGTGCAATGGACCGGAACCATTTGAACAACTTTGAAAGGGGACAACCTAAGGATCATTCCTGTGAAGTTTAGTCAAAATCCGCTCAGTGGTTTAGGAGGAGATGTCGTTTGAAGAAATTGTTTACGCACGGACGCACGACGGACGACGGCCAAAAAGTGATCCCAAAAGCTCACCTCGTCACTACGTGACGGTGAGCTAAAAACATACCCTACCGGTACTTTTTATGATAGCTTGCCTTATAAACACCATCTAAGTTTCCAACATATACCATATTTTCAAGCACACCTAAATTACTGCAATCAACAGTCTACATGTGAGATACTTACTAATTTAATAATCTTGATGAGGACCCAGTTATTAGTAGATGAAGTCATCAATTTAAAGAAAAGAGGAGCTAAAGACAGGTAGTTTCTAGGATTTTTTCTCGCCAGTTCACATATCACATTTACAGCTGCCGATTGGACACCTGTGACAAACAAAAAGTATGGTGTAAAGTGTACAACAGTGACAAGCTCATAGCTCTAGATAAGGGAGGTAACAAGCATGTTTGAAGATAATTTTCCTTAATCCTCAAGAGAAAACTGTGTTGTGGGCACTTGTTAGAATTGCCTCATTGAGGTGATTCAAACAAGTACCCACAACAATTTTTTTTATGGAGAAAAATACAAAAATAATTATACTTAATACTCCACCTCATCTGGAGCTATGCTAAAATTGATCAACAGAAAAACCAAGCAAAGCCAAGTAAAAATGTGTCTTCTAACAACTAAATCCATTGATTTGTTTTGTTTGTTTGTGGTTTAATGTCCCCATCGACACTATATATGTCATTTTGTGGGACTTTTACCCGACACTGAGATGAAATGACATCTCAAGCCCAGCCACCATAAAACCAATAGGATTAATATGTATGGACTTTTCTGAGGTAGCCCTATGCCTGGACCCCTATGCCTGGGCAGGCTTAGGCCCTCTAAGTCACATTAAAATGAGTTTACCATTACTCATGTGTGGTGGGTTTCAGCTCTGCCTGGAAGCATCATGCAGCCAAATCTCTTTCTTCAATCGGCTGCCTACATCCATGGTCTTTTCATCTCAATGTCGGGTAAAAGTCCCACAAAATTGGAAGCAGTGTCGATGGGAAGCTAAAACTCAAATCAAACAAGGCATCGCATGCGATACAAATCCCCTCGCACAAGACAACTCCTTGTGTGGAAAAAACTTAAATGGCCAAAGTCCAACTTGCTTGAGATATTATCATATGCATTATTTGTGTAAAGTTTGTTTAAAAATCCACCAATAAATGTAGGTTCTAGAGTGATGACAATATTTCTCTAAAAATAGCCATAGGGACCTTGACTTGAGGCCATAACCGCGAAAGTAGATCTTGCTCAAGATATTATCATAAGCATCTTTTGTGTGAAGTTATATTAAAATCTGTTAATAAATGTTGGTGGTAGAGCGATGACAAAGTTTTTCTAATAATAGCCACAGTGACCTTGACCTTGAGGTCATGACCTTGAAAGTCAAAGCAACTCTAGATATTATCATAAGAAACATTTGTGTGAAGTTCTATTAAAATCCATCAATAAATGTAGGCGCTAGAGCGATGACAAAGTTTTTCTAAAAATAGCCACAGTGACCTTGACCTTGAAAGTCGAAATTGCTCAAGATATTGTCATAAGGAACATTTGTGTGAAGTTATATTGAAACTGGTGAAAAAATGTAAGCACTAGAGCAATGACAATGTTTTTCTAAAAATAGCCACAGTGACCTTGACCTTAAAAGTCAAACTCGGTCGAGCTATTGTCACAAGGAACATTAGTGTGAAGTTATACAGAAATTGGTGAAGAAATGTAAGCGCTAGAGCCATGACAAAGTTTTTCCAAAAATAGCCACAGTGACCTTGACCTTGAAAGTGGAACTCGCTAGAGATATTGTCATAAGGAACATTTGTGTGAAGTAATATTGAAATTGGTGAAAAAATGTAAGCACTAGAGCAATGACAAAGTTTTTCTAAAAATAGCCACAGTGACCTTGACCTTGAAAGTCGAACTCGTTTGAGGTATTGTCATCAGGAACATTTGTGTGAAGTTATATTGAAATCGGTGAAGAAATGTAGGCACTGGAGCGATGACAAAGTTTTTCTAAAAATAGCCATTGTGACCTTGACCTTGAAAGTCGAAATGGCTTGAGATATTGTCATAAGGAACATTTGTGTGAAGTTATATTGAAATCGGTGAAGAAATGTTAGCGCTAGAGCGGTGACAAAGTTTTTCTAAAAATAGCCACAGTGACCTTGACCTTGAAAGCGGAACTCGCTAGAGATATTGTCATAAGGAACATTTGTGTGAAGTTATATTGAAATCCGTGAAGTAATGTAGGCGCTAGAGCGATGAAAAATTTTTCTAAAAATAGCTACAGTGACCTTGACCTTAAGGTTATGACCCTGAAAGTAGAACTCGCTCGAGATATTGTCATAAGGAACATTTGTGTGAAGTTATATTGAAATCAGTGAAGAAATGTAGGCGCTAGAGCGATGACAAAGTTTTTCTAAAAATAGCCACAGTGACCTTGACCTTGAGGGCATGACCTGGAAAGTCGAACTGGCTCAAGATATTTTTATAAGGAACATTTGTGTGAAGTTATATTATAATTGGTGAAGAAATGTAGGCGCTAGAGCGATGACAAAGTTTTTCTAAAAATAGCCACAGTGACCTTGACCTTGAGGCCATGACCTTGAAAGTCGAACCCGCTTGAGATATTGTCATAAGAAACATTTGTGTGAAGTAATATTGGAATCAGTGACGAAATGTAGGCGCTAGAGCGATGACAAAGTTTTTCTAAAAATAGCCACAGTAACCTTGACCTTGAGGCCATGACCTTGAAAGTCGAACTCGTTTGAGATATTGTCATAAGGAACATTTGTGTGAAGCTATATTGAAATTGGTGAAGAAATGTAGGTGCTAGAGTGATGACAAAGTTTTTTTCTAAAAATAGCCACAGTGACCTTGACCTTGAGGACATGACCTTGAAAGTCAAACTCGCTCGAGATATTTTTACAAGGAACATTTGTGTGAAGTTATATTGAAATTGGTGAAGAAATGGAGGCGCTAGAGCGATGAGTAAGTTTTTCTAAAAATAGCCACAGTGACCTTGACCTTGAGGTCATGACCTTGAAAGTCGAACTCGCTCGAGATTTCTTTATAAGGAACATTTGTGTGAAGCTATATTGAAATTGGTGAAGAAATGTAGGTGCTAGAGCGATGACAGTTTTTTTCTAAAAATAGCCACAGTGACCTTGACCTTGAGGTCATGACCTTGAAAGTCGAACTTGCTCGAGATTTTTTTATAAGGAACATTTGTGTGAAGTTATATTGAAATTGGTGAAGAAATGTAGGCGCTAGAGCGATGACAAAGATTTTCTAAAAATAGCCACAGTGACCTTGACCTTGAGGTCATGACCTTGAAAGTCGAACTCGCTCGAGATATTGTCATAAGAAACATTTGTGTGAAGTTATTTTAAAATCGGTCAAGAAATGTAGGCGCTAGAGCGATGACAAAGTACGTACGTACGTACGTACGTATGTACGTACGTACAAAGTTTTTTCTAAAAATAGCCACAGTGACCTTGACCTTGAGGTCATGACCTTGAAAGTCGAACTCGCTCGAGATATTTTCATAAGAAACATTTGTGTGAAGTTATTTTAAAATCGGTCAAGAAATGTAGGCGCTAGAGCGATGACAAAGTATGTACGTACGTACGGGACAAATGCTATATCCCCCCTCACAACTATGTTGTGCGAGGGGATAATAAACAAAACATTCATTGAAATGTAAGTGTCTCAACATGACTCAACTGTAGTACAGTCAAACTTCAATGGCTCCAATCATAAACATTTGTTCGAGAAGGAGGTATCATAAAAATCCTAAACATTTGGACATCTTGAGGGCTTGCTATGGTTATCCTTAAGTTTTAACAACATTATTCACGATCCAGCAATGAGTCCAAAAGGTGCAAATGGAATGACAAACATTGTAGATCCTCATCAGACTGCTCCTTCAGGAGTGGAGCAGTCTGATCTGGGTCTGAACTGTTTCCTTAGGCATATCTGTCCCAATACTTAGGATCATTACAGTATTCAACATAAAGCCATCAGTATCACTATATCATGCAACAAAATTTTCCCCGAGATGTCAAGAAACTGTTCTCCTTCTACTCCAGCCTTCTCTAGGCTCTATGATGAGACTTGAAACTAACCCATGATTAGGGCTGGCTAATCGGAGCTGAAAAGATGATCGATTATCAGTCCTGTCATTGCGATCAATAATCGATTAGTAATCGTTAAGGTTTTTGTCATAATTTTACCTGTCTGGATTTCTTCTGAGCATGGCTCTTACCATATGTTGCACTTTACCATATGTATATTTGAACAGACAGGCCTGAGCAACTAGTGTAGACCCAGATGAGACGCCGCAGAATGCAGCGTCTCATCAGGGTCGGCACTGTTTGCCACTCATCCAGCTATTTTAGGCATAACTTTGGGTAGTAAATTGTACCTATCAAGTAATTGATTAAAAGCAAATCAGAAATGATAATCATTTTTGTTGAATTTATTGATTGATTAATCGATTATACGATTAATCATGTCAGCCTTACCCATGATGGCTTAATGATTTAGCCTAAAAAGTTTCCATTTGAAAGGTTACTGCCCAGTGAACATTCTTGCCAAGTTTGATGTAAAAGAGACCATTCATTAAACAAGAGGGCCATGATGGCCCTGTATCGCTCACCTGATCCATAGAGTAACAAGTGGGCCCTGGGGAGGGCCATTATTGACCCTAGGGTTATAATGTGCACAATGTTGAGGGAGGTCTAAAAAGGTGATGCTTCATACCAAATATCAACAAAGGCAATAATTTGAACAATCTTGGCAAAGGTAAACTAGATGAAGCTACACACCAAATATCAAAGACCTGAGCCTTGCGGTTTCAGAGAAGAAGATTTTTTTAAAGATATTCCCTATATAAGCCTATGTAAAACCAAATGGCCCCAGGGCGGGGGCATTTTTGGCCCCAGCGCTATAATTTAAACAATCTTGATAAAGGTCCACTAGATGAAGCTTCACACCAACTATCAAAGACCTGGGCCTTGCTGATTCAGAGATGAAGATTTTCAGAGATTATCTCTATATAAGCCTATGTAAAACCAAAGGGCCCCGGGGCGGGGGCATTTTTGGCCCCGGCACTATAATTTGAACAATCTTGGTAGGGGTCCACTAGATGAAGCTTCATACCAAATATCAAAGACCTGGGTCTTGCGGTTTCAGAGAAGAAGATTTTTAAAGATTTTCCCTATATAAGCCCATGTAAAACCAAAGGGCCCCGGGGCAGGGGCATTTTTGGCCCCAGCACTATAATTTGAACAATCTTGGTAGGGGTCCACTAGATGAAGCTTCATACCAAATATCAAAGACCTGGGCCTTGTGGATTCAGAGAAGAAGATTTTTAAAGATTTTCCCTATATAAGCCCATGTAAAACCAAAGGGCCCCAGGGCGGGGGCATTTTTGGCCCCAGCACTATAATTTGAACAATCTTGGTAGGGGTCCACTAGATGAAGCTTCATACCAAATATCAAAGACCTGGGCCTTGCGGTTTCAGAGAACAAGATTTTTAAAGATTTTCCCTATATAAGCCCATGTAAAACCAAAGGGCCCCGGGGCGGGGGCATTTTTGGTCCCAGCACTATAATTTGAACAATCTTGGTAGGGGCCACTAGATGAAGCTTCATACCAAATATCAAAGACCTGGGCCTTGCGGTTTCAGAGAAGAAGATTTTTAAAGATTTTCCATATATAAGCCCATGTAAAACCAAAGGGCCCCCGGGGCGGGGGCATTTTTGGCCCCAGCACTATAATTTGAACAATCTTGGTAGGGGTCCACTAGATGAAGCTTCATACCAAATATCAAAGACCTGGGCCTTGTGGTTTCAGAGAAGAAAATTTTTTAAGTTTTCGATGAAAAAAATCTATTTTTGGCTCTTGTGACCTAGATGTGAAATGGACCGGAACCATTTGAACAACTTTGAAAGGGGACCACCTAAGGATCATTCCTGTGAAGTTTGGTCAAAATCCGATAAGTGGTTTAGGAGGAGATGTTGTTTGAAGAAAAAGTTTACGGACGGACGCACGTAAGGATGCATGACGGACGACAGACAAAAAGTGATCCCAAAAGCTCACCTCGTCACTACGTGACAGGTGAGCTAAAAATAATGGCTATATGAAGTTGCTGTCCTTGGCAACACTATGAAAATCAGCAAAATTCACAAAGTCCCCAAGTGGGAATGGGTTAAATAAAATTGAAAGTCTCAGTTCAGGATTTTTTTACCCAACCTAAACTTACGGAAAACTGGCCCTGAAGTGATGTCAGTGCTTTGATTTTTTTTCTTAATGTTGCTCCATGTCAGCTATGCTATAATGTATACCTGGATCAGGGTCTTCTAATTTCTCCTTGAGTCGACTAAATGCTGGTCGCAGTGCCTCTGGAAACTGCAGGAATACTTTGTACATGATCAGGACTGCTTTTTTTCTGAGGTAGGGTCGAGTTGACGTCATCTGTAATTGATACAACCAAACACATGTAGCTAATATTCTCAAATGGCGCTTTGAAAAAGGCTAGTCAGTTGTCATGACAAAAACGGAGATTATTCTGATTTTAGTCTGCTGTACTTGTACAGACTGAAAAGAAAGGTCAAAGACTGACTGAACGAATCGTTAAAACTTTGATGATTTAATATGGCAAATATGCTAATATTTTCGTTGAAAAAATGTGAGCTGCTCACATTTTTCAGCAAAAGTACCAAAATTTTAGATATTGTACTTGCTAGAACAGTTAACAATATGACCACTAACAAGCTTGTTAAGCTAACAATGCTTTGAACAGAACAACTGGCCCAGTATCTCAAACAATGAGCCAGGTATTTTACTCTCTGACATCAGGGTCAACGTGTTAGAAACATCTTGTACTAGTAAATCCTTCAGGATTTGATTGTTTGTTTTGGATTTTAATGGCCCAGTCAACACTATTTAAGTCATGTCGCGTTAGTCAGTTTACCTAACCACCCTTTTCTTGGCAGGCCTATAGATAAGCGGTTAACCAGAACCATACACATTCTTTCACCACACCTGACAACTGTCCTTCTTAAATCAGCAGAACGGTGAGAATGACCAAAGAAAAATTTCATGAAAGAATGTTGCCAACCTGTGAGATAT